>CM064566.1:16819238-16876738 GCA_032716605.1 Paralithodes platypus
TATGCCAGATTAGCTGAACAATATCGGAGAAAAAGCGTCAGCATAGAAGCCAAGTCATAACTTGGATGAGATGCCGGCTCTCTTTCTCTCTTCTCAGGACTGCACTCCTATGTCTCAGGGGTACAAGGTCCTCTCCGCTACAGAGGACAAGAGTGAGAGACTTGGACTTTGAAATGGTCGTGGCGGAGTGACGAATTGGGGAACAACTAGGTTGATTGTAGGGAGGTACTGGTACAATAAGATAAACTACAATGTAACTAGAATAAGATAGATTGTACACCACTTTGTAACTGTCACCTTAGTGTGTGTGTGTGTGTGTGTGTGTGTGTGTGTGTGTGTGTGTGTGTGTGTGTGTGTGTGTGTGTGTGTGTGTGTGTGTGTGTGTGTGAGTGCATTTTGCTGTATGTGTTTATATGCCTGTAATTTAAGTGTGTGCATCTTTTATATATATGTGTGTGTGTGTGTGTGTGTGAGTGCATTATGCTGTATGTGTTTATATGCCTGTAATTTAAGTGTGTGCGTCTTTTATATATGTGTGTGTGAGTGCATTTTGCTGTATGTGTTTATGTGCGTGTAATTTTAGTGTGTGCGTCTTTTATATGTGTGTGTGTGTGTGTGTGAGTGCATTATGCTGTATGTGTTTATATGCCTGTAATTTTAGTGTGTGCGTCTTTTATATGTGTGTGTGTGTGTGTGTGAGTGCATTATGCTGTATGTGTTTATATGCCTGTAATTTTAGTGTGTGCGTCTTTTATATGTGTGTGTGTGTGTGTGTGTGTGTGTGTGTGTGTGTGTGTGTGTGTGTGTGTGTGTGTGTGTGTGTGTGTGTGTGTGTATGTGAGTGCATTATGCTGTATGTGTTTATATGCCTGTAATTTTAGTGTGTGCGTCTTTTATATGTGTGTGTGTGTGTGTGTGTGTGTGTGTGTGTGTGTGTGTGTATGTGAGTGCACTATGCTGTATGTGTTTATATGCCTGTAATTTTAGTGTGTGCGTCTTTTATATGTGTGTGTATGTGTGTTTGTGTTTGTGTGTGTGTGTGTGTGTGTGTGTGTGTGTGAGTGCATTATGCTGTATTTGTTTATATGCCTGTAATTTTAGTGTGTGCGTCTTTTATATGTGTGTGTGTGTGTATGTGTGTGTGTGTGTGTGTGTGTGTGTGTGTGTGTGTGTGTGTGTGTGTGTGTGTGTGTGTGTGTGTGTGTGCATTTTGCTGTATGTGTTTAAGTGCGTGTAATTTAGGCTTGTGCTTCTTTTACGTGTGTGTGTGTGTGTGTGTGTGTGTGTGTGTGTGTGGTTGGTGTACATGTGTATGGAGGAACAATTAGTGTGACTGTACGGCAGGTGTGTAGCGTTGTAGTAACTGCTTAGGTGTGTCCGCGTAAAATATATAAGGACCAGATTAAACAAAACACCCTTAAACCCTTCTTTACCAGAGACGTTTTTTTATTTTATTATAGCTATATTTAGAGGACTTTATGCAGTTTAAGAAGGATCTGTAGTAGCAAAATGGGTCAAGTAAGATATATCGACGCCCTTAAATTGTTGGAGGCCTTTTGTTAAACTGAATCGAATCGTCTAAAAGTAGCCACAATAAAGTTAAAAGGACGACACCGGTACTCAAAGGGTTAACCCATTCAGAACCAGAGACGTCCTTTTCATCATAGTCTGGCAACTATTAGACGATTATATTCTGCTTAGGAAGGACCTCTAGCAATAATAAGGCTTCAAACAATCTCATCCAACACTTTTAACTACCACAGATCCTTCACAAACTGCATAATATAGTCTAATAATAGCTAGAATAAAATATAATACACGTCGCTGGTACTCAAAGGGTTAATACATATAGCATCTCACACGCGCAGCCATTAGACTCCAGCCGAGGTCCACCAGCTGAGGAGATCATCGGTCAACTAAGGTTAAGGGGATAGTGGAGGTTTTTTGGTCTATGAATTCATTTATTCTTACATTTTTTTAGTGTCCTCGCTAGACCTCTCTCAAACTTAGAAAAACACCCACTAGACCACCCCTCAAGATAAATTTGTACATTTTTCGGTAGAAAATTTTCCCGGCCGAAGGCCGGTTTGCTCTTATAATTACAGGCTCGCTGTCCCTCGCTCAGAAATAATCGATACCTAAATGGCACGATAGGTCTTAAAATTGACAATGAAATGGAGCTAAATTAAGGTGTTAAAATCGCTAGACTAATGGGCCGAATGTTTTAAATTTTCAAAACTAATGGGACTAAACACGAGGGAGAAAGGGGTCCACACAAAAAAAAAATAAAAAAAAAAATACCCATCTCCCCTTAAGGCGGTGTTACACGAGCTCTTTTGCCGTCAATCTTTGAGGGCAATTATAGTTTGGCATCTTCAACATACAAGTGTTATCAGAAATCAGCCACCTATACTCGGTTTCATTTCAACGGACGGTAAATTGAATTCCTTAGCAACTGATTTACCGATAACTAACGGAAAAATCAGAAACTACTGTGACTCTGCTTCATATTAGTGACAAGTGTTCATAATTAACAACATAATTCCCTACAAAACCTGCATAATAGCGGAGTAATCAAGAGGAAGAGATAGCAATTTACCGTCAGATGAAATGAAACAGAGTATAGTATAATCTGCCTTCACTATACTCTCCTATTACAATGTGGAAGAGCATCATAATTGTACCAACAAAAACTGGCTCATCGAAAATTGCCGGTAAAAGCGCTCATGTGACGCTTGCTTTAAGGGGGGTGACCTGCCTCTTTTCTCTTTCTTGGTTGAATCCATTCGGCCCCATTCAGCCTACTGTTTTAAGACATTTTATCCCCATCCATGTGTCGATTTTATCCTGGCGAGTGATAGCGAACCAGCATTTTATGGAGAAACCCGGCTTCGCCGGAGAAATTTTCTATCGAAAAATGTACACATTTTGCCAGCTGTCTAACTTATTATCCAAAATATGGTGGCTTGCTATCGCTCAACAGGTATATATCGATACCTGGATGGGGATAAACGTCTTAAAATAGTAGGCTGAATGGGACCGAATGGATACAACCCAGCAAGAGAGAAAAGCAGGTCGCCCCCCCTTAATAAATAAATAAAATTGTCATATAAGTATTTTCTGGCCCTCACTTCTGGCCCACTGTATAAACTTTATTCATTAAACTCTAAACTCTAAAATAAAACTTTGAAGAGGACAGACGTGAAAGATGTCTGGCTAGGAGAGGGGGGTGGGGGGTGAAGAGAGAGAGAGAGAGAGAGAGAGAGAGAGAGAGAGAGAGAGAGAGAGAGAGAGAGAGAGAGAGAGAGAGAGAGAGAGAGAGAGAAGTGGAAGGAAGTGGTGTAGAAGAGAGGTTCAAAGTTTAGACATATTTCGTATAAAGGCTTTTTGACACAATTTTGATTATGGGAAGGTAATAATGCTTAAGGGGGCAGTGTTTAATATATCGTCTATTTCTGTATATATTCATTTTATAGTTCCTTGCTAGACCTCCATCAAGCATAAACAAAACAAAAACTGCTAGACCCACCTTTAAGATAAATTTGTACATTTTTCGATAGAATAATTTCCTGGTCGGAGGTTGGTTACTACTATTTTACAGGCTCGCTATCGCTCGCCAGGATAGTTGATAGTTGATACTCGCTAGGGTAATAGTAGATACCTAAATTTCACGAAAAGTCGTAATATTGGCAAATAAATGGAGGAAAAGGTCTTGTAATCGCCAAACTAATGGTGCTAAACGTGAGAGTGGAGGGAGTTAAAAAAAAATACCTCCCCCTTAATGCCTGCAATCGTTATATATATAAAATTATATATATATATATATATATATATATATATATGTTAGTAAAGCCAGGTAATACATTTTCTTTAATACATACGAGGTTGAAAGAAATGGCAATTTCTGCGTTGGAAATTGTATTATTCAAAGTTTCCAGGTCTCTGATGAGTTTTCGCTGGGTGGCAGGAAGTAGATGAAGGAGATGAGCAAAATTCATGGTGGTACAGGGTTACATTAATGTACATGATGATACAGGATATACGACGCGTTTCACTGGACAACCAGCATTATCAAGTAAGGATAGAATGTTTACTCTTGTTTACCTTTAATATCATTCTATCCTTACTTGATAATGCTGGTTGTCCAGTGAAACGCGTCGTATATCCTGTATCATCATGTACATTAATGTAACCCTGTACCACCATGAATTTTGCTCATCTCCTTCATCTACCGTACTTCCTGCCACCCAGCGAAAACTCATCAGAGACCTGGAAACTTTGAATAATAAAATTTCCAACGCAGAAATTGCCATTTCTTTCAACCTCCTATGTATTAAAGAAAATTTATTACCTGGCTTTACTAACATATATATATATATATATATATATATATATATATATATATATACCGGTACACGTTATACATACGGTAACAATTGCAGGCATAAAAGGAAGAAGGTCATCCATGCAGACATCAAGCAAAATATGGCAACAAATCCTACCAAAATGTGAGACCCAAACAAAAACACGCTTCCCCGTGTGAGGGCTTAAATCCACCAGTAGAAATGTCGGTGTGGACTTCTATTTTCACTTTATCTTAACTGAAAAAAGATGACTGAAAGTCCTTACATTTTTAGCAGGATGTGCCAGTGTGGTTGGTGTTTGTGTGGTTGATTTATATTTGTATACTTCTATATATTTTGTTTTCTATGTGATTGAGGGAGGCAAAAGGCAGAACTGCCTATAGCGAGTGCCTCCCCCATAGTGGAAAGAGTGACAGGGCCAAAATCAAGGGACGGTCGAGCCAAAATGCCTGGACACACGGAGTTTGAAGCAATATAAGTCATAGGAAGAGGGAAAGACTGATTCTGGGAGAGAGTTCCAGAGCTCAGCTGTTGAGTAGAAGAAAGTTTGAGAGTAACGTTTCACTCTTGGGTTGGAGAGTTTCACAGAGTAGGGGTGGAACACTGATCATTATAGTAGCGATTGAATAGCGAGAGAGATGCAACATTGCGGCGGAGAGAGAGAGACTGCAGAGAGTTGGTGAGTGGACGGGAGTTAATGATACGAAAGGCCTTCCTTTCAACTTTGTCTAGGAGAGTGGTGTGAGAGGAACCTCCCCACACATGTGAACAATACTCAATACAAGGACGCACTATGCCCCTGTACAGAGCAAGAAGCTGTGCAGGGGAAAAGAACCCCCTAAGGCGGTTGAGCACACCCAGCTTCTGGGAGGCTGCCTTAGCAAGACTGGTAATATGGTCCTTCCAACTGAGAGCAGAAGAAAAAGAGACTCCAAGAATATTGAGAGAAGATGAAAGATAGATTTTTGTATTGTTGAAGAATAAGGGATAGTCCGCTGGGAGTTCCTTACGGGTAGATAGACGGATAAATTGGGTTTTGGAAGCATTACAGGTAACAAGGTTTTCTCTGCCCCAATTGGAGATAGTATTTAGATCTGAATTTAAGAGTTCTGTGGCTTCATTACGTTTGTCGTTGAGGGATTGCTGGCTGGGGCGTTCTGAAAAACTAATGGAGTAGTGTAAGCTTGAGTCGTCTGCGTATGAATGGATGTATATATACAGTATATATATATGTGTTTGTAGTTACGATGCAATTATAGGAGTTGGAGTGTGCAAGTTGAACAAGCACGATAATAGCAAAACTGATACGCATGGTTATTACTTTGAACGATGGATGGGAACCAGACCATATGGCTGGAGTAAAGTAGGAAAGAAGAGCAATTGGACAGAGGAAGAACAAGCGGAGAAGTGAGAAGTACAGTGGAAGACTGAAAGTTCTCGGGCTCAACCAAGTTGCTTCATTGTAATATATGTTGCCCATTACATATATTGTAATATATGTTGCCCATTACATATATTGTAATATATGTTGCCCATTACATATATTGTAATATATGTTGCCCATTACATATATTGTAATATATGTTGCCCATTACATATATTGTAATATATGTTGCCCATTACATATATTGTAATATATGTTGCCCATTACATATATTGTAATATATGTTGCCCATTACATATATTGTAATATATGTTGCCCATTACATATATTGTAATATATGTTGCCCATTACATATATTGTAATATATGTTGCCCATTACATATATTTGTGCTTACTAAACGGTATAACATGCAAACATTCCACATCATTTTAATATTATCACCTCAAATTATCATTGTCAAGTGTGTACCCAGGAAATCCTTGGGAGCTCAACAGGAATTACGGGAGGATTTGTGTCAGCTAGCAAACTAATGGGAAAGTGTGAATAAAGTTCAAATTTTTTTCAAATATTATTTCCTAAAATTAACACACATTCAGCAGCCATGAAAAATACGATTTATGCTTTCAAGAATACTTGGGTCTGAAATTCGGTCTCTTGGAATGCATTGTCTTGTTCCATTAAGGGGGGTCACCTGCTTTTTTTTCTGTTTCTCTCCTTTTCTCTCTTTCTCTTGCTTGTATCCATTCGGCCCCATTCAGTCAACTGTTTTAAGACATTTATCCCCATCCAGGTGTCGATTTCTTCCTGGCAAGCGATAGCGAGCCAGCATTGTATGGAGAAATCCAACTTCGCCGGAGACATTTTTCTATCGAAAAATTTATAAATGTATCTTGCTGTCAAAACAAAAGTATATATATGCTGGCTCGCCAGGAAAATATTGACACCTGGATGGGGTAAACGTCTTAAAACAGTAGGCTGAATGGATACAAGCCAAAGAGAGAGGAAGAGAAAGAGAAACAAAGTAAAGTGGGCTCCCTTAAAGGAGGAAGCTATATTCATTGGTCGGGTTATCTATTTTGTTGTGTTCAGCTTCCTCCCTAGACCTCCATCAAGCTTAAACAAATCCACAATATCCCCTTCTAGATACCAAAATGTTCCAGTCGAAGGCTGGTTCCTCATAAATATATGCATGCTTAAAAAGAAAAATACAAAATAAAACAAACACATATAGATAAGGAGATAGATAGTCTGCTACAAAAAATACTAATACTAATATGAACAAATACACGTGCTAGCATTCATAAAGTAAAGTGCACTCATACTAACATATACTGTATATATTACAAATTAATTCACAGCAACGCGTCAATATTGTTAAACTCATATCTTTACTCGCAAACAGACAGATAAACAAACAGTCAAAATGTAAACTGGATACACACATACATAATATAAAAAATACATCAATCAGTTTATATTGTTTAGCTCATATCTCGCAACTAAGTAAACACACAAAACACTTCAATATTGTTTACTGTATGCAATTACTAAAAAAAAAAAAAAAATATATAGAGAGAGAGAGAGAGAGAGAGAGAGAGAGAGAGAGAGAGAGAGAGAGAGAGAGAGAGAGAGAGAGAGAGAGAGAGAGAGAGAGAGAGAGGAAACACTGGTTAGTACTCACACATAACATATATTACTATTTCACTTCCTTGGAGTTGCTTTTCAAAAATGTAAAACTCACAACAAATGTTACAAACAATTTATGCAGGAAGGATGCCTTTAGGCACATGGACCGCTTTTTGTGTTGTCTTTGTATTTCCTTCCTCTATTTATATTCTCTTAACAAAAATCAAGGTACGTTAGAGTCAAAATGTCTAGATCCATAGAGCTTGAATAAGCTTAAACTATAGGATGAAGGAAAGAGATTGCGGGAGAGTTCCAGAGCTTTCTTGTTGAGATGAATAATGGCTGGACAAGTGGTTCACTCTTGGGTTAGATTTTGGACAAAATAGGGCTGGGAATGTGTTGAAAGGCGGGTGCCTCCTACTTTCCGTAAGGGAGGGAATATACACTGAGAAAGTTCTGAAAAACATAGATTATAGTAATAGCTGTAGAACAGTGAGATATGTGCAACATTGCGGCGCTTAGAGATAGTATACTAAGCGTGTTAGTATTATGTAATATTAAATCATTCATGACAAGTACAGTGTGAAAAATGAAACAAGTTGAAATCGCGTAAAGCTCCCGAACAATGCAAATAACATTTTCCATTACGTGGGTCTCAACAACCCGAGAAAAAAGTTACCAGGTTGGAAAAGAAACTCTGATTTCGTAAACAGGGTGTTGATAATTGAAAACTTCATATCGAATTGCATAATGTTTTTGAATTACACCATGAAAAATAATGTTTTCATGAAAGAGAGATAACAACTATTTATATGTGCACCAACGGGAATATTCAATTGCAAAACATATGTACGTGTATTTCCTAGAGTAAGTAATACGTAACATGTCATGAAGTATGCATTAATAAATATTTTCGAACAGTGATTAATGTCTAATGTTTATATTTTATTTGAATATACAGTATACTGTATGATCCTCATTATTTAAATAACACACTGTCATGGGGACCTATATAAGAATATAATACTGATGTTGTTTTTGTCTTGTAATACGTTTAGTTAAAATGATAGGTAAATGGTTCTTTGCATGAACGAAAGAATATAAACGATTGGGTAGTACTAAAATTAGTTTACATGAAATTAACAAAAACTAAATCGAACAGCATACAACAAACAAACGCAGAAACACGACATTTGCTAAGATACTGCAAACTAAACCATATCCTGAAAATTGAGGACATCGGTACAACAAAAGGTCTGGGACACAGTATTGGAAGCATATTGAAATCGCACATAAGGCTTAACCAGGATAGATACAGAGATAGATAGATAGTTAGTTAGTTAATTCATTATTTCATAAAAGGTTACATGGTAACATTTTACATATATACAGTGTATAAAATTTCATCCTACCGCAAGGTGGGTTCATTATTTTGAACATACAGTATCCGTGACTTAATGGCATCTATGTCATTTTCCATCATGCTTTCAATGTTATACTCTGAAAGTAGTACAGACTTGGCTTCGTTAGCCAGGAACAGATCCTCGGACACATTTAACAGGTATTTTCTTAAATATTTGCAGGGATTACTAATTATTTTATAACTAAACCTGATTCTCTGCCAATTTATAAAATGATTAAACGTCATTAGTCCTGCAAGGTGACATGCCTAAATGGTTGCTCTCCCAGTATCTTAGCTTCATCATTTTCTTTATTGCTTTATGGAAGCCTATTGCAAATTGTTTCAATGGGACATAACATTTCTTATTACAGAACCACAATTCTGATCCATAAAAACTCATATAATAACTCTGGAATAATTTACTAAATACATTACAGCTAACGCTAGCAAATTTCCGCAAAAGGCAATTGAATTCGTTATAAAACTTATTCCTGCATCTTATTATGTCTTTGTCATTATGCAAATTGCAATCTATTACAAAGCCAAGATATCTACATTCGTGTACAACTTCTAACTTACTTTCATATAAATATAAAATCGGATCCTTGACATTATCGTGTTTGTGCTTAAAATACATACAAACGGACTTACTTGGATTAATTTCAATATCAATTGCCTTTGCTTCATTTTCAATGATGTTCAATAATTCTTGTAAACCTGATGAAGAAGGAGAACGCAGAACCAAGTCATCGGCATAAGCAATTATGTTGCTAGATCTGTTACCCAACGTGCAGCCTGTACTACTCTCAGATACTTTTTCTATCATGTCATTAATGTAAATATTAAATAGAACTGTTGACAGAATACCACCTTGTCTCACTCCATTTTTAATTTTCCAAGGATCTGATACTGCATCTTTATGCTTAGTAGCTACGCTTTGATTCCTATATAAGAAATATAAAATATTTACATAAAAAATAGGAATATTTAATTTTAAAAGTTTATGAATAAGCTTAAAATGATTAACTTTATCAAAAGCTTTCTTCAGATCTATAAAAGAGGCATATACATTTGAGCTTAAAGAATTATATCTTAAAATGGTTTCCTTTAAAACTAAGCATGCTGTAGACGTAGAGTGATTCACTCTAAATCCATGCTGTCTGTCATTAAAAGTCACATACCGTTCAATATGGTATTTTAAACAATACTCAAACAGTTTGAGGAACACTGAGGATGATAAAATTGGTCTGTAATTTTCTATATCACTCTGATCTTTGAATTTCTGAATATCTGATTATTTGAATTTGAAGATAGATAGATATATAGATAGATAGATAGATAGATCGAGAGAGAGAGAGAGAGGGAAGAACATGAGCAAGCGATGCATGCAATTAACTAAATATATATAGTTTGATATGAACTGTATTATTTTATGAATACGTAATACGCTGAATATCCTGGATGAAGCAAGCATTGGAATAATAGTCATGTATGAACGATTTTAATTAAAGTATTGCACTGATTGTATGAATAAATCTCTAATTAATTGCTAAAGAAATGTAATTTCGCTTGGACTTTTCCCATTATGAGTGTACGGTAGTAAATATTTGTTGCCTAATGTATATATATATATATATATATATATATATATATATATATATATATATATATATATATATATATATATACTATATATACTGTATATATATAAATATATAATTATATACTGTATATATATCTATCTATCTATCTATTGCCTGATGCCGTGATCCCCGAAGGGGTGGCCACGAACGAACCGCCCCCATGCACCTCTGTCCCCAGTCAGTCGACGCCCCTCCCCCCAACCAGCACCGCCTTCGTTCATGTAGTTCCTCACTCCATCCTTCCACCTCATATTCGGTCTACCTCTCCCCCTCTGTCCCTCCACCTCACTCTCGTACACCCTCTTAGTCATTCTCTCGCTTTCCATACGTTCCATATGGCCGAACCATCTCAAGTTGTTCCTTTTCACACTTTCCAGCACATCTACCTCCACACCACACCTCCTTCTTACTTCCTCATTAGTCTGTCTATCCCTCCATGTAACTCCGCACGCACTCCTTAAGTAATTCATTTCCACTGCTCTCACTCTTGGTCTGAGTCTCTCAACCAACGTCCATGCTTCGCTTCCGTAAGTCAGTGTCGGGATTACCACACTGTCATGCAAGGACTTCTTCACTTCCATACTGACCACCCTATTTCTTGTTACTGCTTTTAGCATTCCTACAACCCTCTTCCCCTGTTGTACCCTCTCCCGCACCTCTTCATCCATAGTCCCACCTTTACTCAACACACTGCCCAGATACTTAAAAGAGTTGACGATCTCCATAGCCTGACCGTTCAGCTTCACCTCACACTCTGTGACTTCACCCCTTTCGAAGACCATAACCTTGCTCTTCCCCGTATTTACCTTCAAATTCCGTTTTTCGCACACTGTTCCAAACTCATTTACCAGACCCTGCAACTCCCATTCATTATCACTCATCAGAACTGTATCATCTGCAAACAGCAGTATAGGTAGCTTCCACTCAATTCCCTCCCTTTTCAGCGATACACCAACATCCACTGCTCTTGATAGTATTTCTTTCATGACTCCATCCATATATACAGTAAACAACCACGGGGACATCACACACCCCTGTTTCAAACCAACATTCAGGTCAAAGAACTCGCTCTGCTCACTCTCCACACGTACTGCCGCCTTTGCACCCTCATACATGCTCTTCACTGCTTTCAGCAACTTGCCCTCTACTCCGTATATTCTAAGTACTTTCCACAAACCTTCTCTATCCACTCTGTCATAGGCCTTCTCCAAGTCCATAAAGGCAACATACACCTTTTGTTTCTTCTCCAGATACTTCTCCACAACACAATTCAGGGTAAAAATCTGATCTACACATCCTCTTCCCTTCCTAAAACCTCCCTGCTCGTCGCCTATCCATTTCTCCGTTCTCACTCTCACTCTCTCAATCACTACCCTACTGTATACCTTCCCTACTACGCTTAGAAGACATATTCCTCGGTGGTTACCACACACTCCTCTTTCCCCTTTGCCCTTATATAGGGGGACTATTATGCCAGTCTTCCAGTCATTGGGTGCACTCCCCTTCTCCCATGCTAGTTTGCACATTTTCCATACCCATTCTATCACTATCTCACCACCATACCTCAACATTTCCCCACACACTCCATCTGTTCCTGGTGCTTTCCCCAACTTCACTCTTGTCATGGCTTCCCACACTTCTGACCTCCTGATCCCCACCTCCTCCTCCACTACTTCTCTTCTTCTCCCTCCCATACCATATCCAGCTATGTTTGCTGGCTCTTCATTCCTTACATTTAGCAACTCACTGAAGTACTCGCTCCATCTTTCGACTCTCTCTTGCTTCTCGGCTAGCATTCTCCCATTCTTATCTTTCACACCCTTACTGTTTCCCTTGCTACCTTCCCTAACTTTCTTGACTTCTTTCCAGAACAGTTTCTTACTCTCCCTCCATTTTACACTCAGATTCCTTCCAAATTCCTCATCTACTCTTCTCTTACTTTCTTTCACTACTCTCTTCACCACCCTCTTACAGTATATGCAATATATATATATATATATATATATATATATTGATTGATTGATTGTTATTGGTTCGCCATCTAGCCATCTCACTATCTACCCTTCTGCAATCCCCCTCCAAATAACCCTTCCTCTCTCCGTGTTTACTTTGCAATCGTTTCTAGTCTTGTTTTACTCTCTCTCTCTCTCTCTCTCTCTCTCTCTCTCTCTCTCTCTCTCTCTCTCTCTCTCTCTCTCTCTCTCTCTCTCTCTCTCTCTCTCTCTCTCTCTCTCTCTCTCTCTCTCTCTCTCTCTCTCTCTCTCTCTCTCTCTCTCCGCTTTGCTATCCTTACCTTCCACTTAGTAGCAGATTGTATGTTAGCATTAAGTCCGGACTGCCTAGTTGGGACCGCAAGGTCTGTGCAGTCTGTGTATCTATGTAACTCTATATAATTCGCTCTCGCTGTCTCTCTCTTGCTTTCTCTCTCATACAGTAACACACACATCTGCATACTCTCTTCTGCATCCATCAATCTTATACACTGTAAAATGGTAAGGCATCTGGCAAACTCTGAAATATGAAGCAACATGGTAATCGCAAAGAAGCCTAGTTTACCTCTAACTCTCATTCTCTCTCTCTCTCACACATAAACACACACTACATGCTTACCACCATAAAAGTCACACACTCTCCCTCTCTTTCTTTCTCTCACACACACACACACACACATGCACACACGCACACACACACACACACAAACACACACCACACGTATTCCCGCCATAAATGTCGGGTTTATTGGATCGTTGTTCGCTTGGCTTGGTCTCTGGTGGTAACAATAACATCTGCGCTTGAACCACATAAAGCAAATTATATGTATCCCCCCCCCCCCCAATGTACTGTCCTAATAGCTGTGGTCTACCTTTCCTATGGTGCAGGATAAAATTCACAAAAGTTCACTCGGTTCCAACTTTGGGAAAACCACTGTTACGGCAATACCACTGAATATGCGCACCATATGAGGAGGAGCACTTTATTGATAACGCTTCGCAGATAGCTTCTTCAGGTTACTCATCTGAAGAAGCTATCTGCAAAACGTTGTCAATAAAGTGCTCCTCCTCATATGGTGCTTATATTCATTCTGTCAAACTGTTCAAAGTTATTTCAACAGCATTAACACTATTGTTACTGGTCTCTTAAGCCGGTATATATATATCACATGAAAGTTATTATAGTCAACATTCGATAATCAAAATGTTTCTGGTAACATTTCTTGAATATTTTGCACTGGTATCGGAAACTAGACTAATGATAGATGAATTTAGGTGACCAAAACAGTTTAAATGTTTACCTCATAAGCAGCCAGACCAGTGTTGAGGGAAAAAGCGCTCGTGTGATACTGACTTTAGCTGGGTTTTGATGTAAATGACACAACACAACTACAACCAGGGCCTCATTCGGCTTACCAGTTTCGTGTGCAATAAAAGGGGCAATGAGTCTGTCAATGTGAGAATCTGCATACGACATAAAGAAACCTTTGCAGAGGGACCAAGTTGAGGATCTTCAAAATACTTGTGCGTCTTGTCTGGTTATATTGTTGCGAGACATGAACTCTCTCTCTCTCTATCGTTCACACACACACACACACACACATACATACACACACACACACATACACACACACACACATACATACACAGACACAAACACACGCACACTCTCTCTCTCTCTCTCAATCACTCTAACTCTCTCTCACTCTCTCACCCACACACACACACACACACTCTCTCTCTCTCTCTCTCTCTGCCAACGGAGCTGCACTTTATTAAGTTGGACAGAATCTCTCTCATGTTCCTCAGTCACAAAGAGTCTCCTGCGACATATACTCCTGCTTCAAGATGAGGACGAATGTTGCCCAGCCGAGATCCACTAAGTGGTAATATCGGGGAAGAGTACAAAGGAGTACAAAGGAAATCAAGCAACAACAGGTCTAGTGACCCTTCTAGGCTGCTTGTCCTCCAAAACAGGATCAAGTGTCCAAACAGTGGTTTAGAGTGGGTAAGGGAACATTGGAAAGGGAACTACTGCCCTGGAACTAATGTCCGTGTCAGGATTAGGAAGTTAGTAGGGGACAGATGGGTTAGTAACTGAGGGGAGGATAAAATAAAGTTATTCATTTACAAACGTGGTCAGTCGCGGGTTTGAAGCGAGATATTTGTCTAGGCGAAGTTTAAATGAATCAACGGTGCTGCAGTCTATGACATCTCGGGGAAGCCCATTCCATAAGTTGACAACTCGATTGAAGAAGAAATTCTTAGCTTCGTGTGAGTTAAAAGATTTACCAATAATTTTGCAACCGTTTCCCCACGTGTAATTAGATTGGTCGATGGTGAAGTACTTACTACAGTTCATATTGTCATAAAGTCGCCTCTAAATCTGCGCTGGGTTAAAGGAAATAGATTTAATTTTCTAAGACGCTCCCCGAATGGTTTGTTCTTTAGACTAGGTATCATTTGGTAACTCTACGTTGAACTCGTTCTAGCATGTCTATATCTTTTTGGTAATAAGGTCACCAGGATTGAACGCAGTATTCAAGAAGAGGGCGGACTAAGGAATTGTAAAGGGTTAGGATAACGTCTTTGGATTTATGCTCAAATGACCTGCCTATAAAGCCAATTATTTTGTTTGCCTTCTTAACAACTTCTGAACATTGTTGACTCGGTTTTAGGTTACTCGATATTGTTACTCCCAGATCGGTTTCTCTGTTTACATTCTTAACCCTTCTTTAGCGGGGCCCGACTTAAGTCTGTATCTAAAAAGCTTGACAATGTGGCGGGGCCCGACTTAAGTCTGTGTGCAATTTTGGCACAATATTGGCTCTGAGAGAGAGACGAGCGACGGGAGGAGCGTAGGTTACCTCATGACGCTCGCCACGGCCGTCGTGGGTCTACTGACATGTACTCCACACTACTCCGCCCTCCCTCCCTCGCTACACACGTAATAATTTAACGAAATGACCGTATTTTAGCGATTTTGCCCTTCGGTTGCAAGACAACAAGTGATCGTAGAAGGATGGTTCTGGTGTCATTGGAAAGCTCAATTTACGCCCATTCAGGGATACATAATTGTATTACACTCTGTCTCTTGTTTATGCATGAAAAAGAGCACGGAAACAACGCCATTTATGGTAAAAAAAAAAACGCTGGGCGGTACGGTGAAATAAACTCCACCAGCCGCTCTTTGAGTGTTAAGCTGAGTGCCATTCATCAAATAGTTTGCTTTCTCATTTTGGTATCCGATAAGTAGTACTTTACATTTATCCGCATTGAAACACATTTGCCAAATTTGGGCCCAACATGAGAACTTATCTAGATAGTGTTGCATATCGTCAACTTGTTCTTTTGAGAGTACGCTATTTGCAATTTTTGTATCGTCAGCAAATTTTGAGATTGTACAGGTGAGACCCTCATCTATGTCGTTGATGTAAATTAGAAAGAGAATTGGTCCTAGTTCCGATCCCTGGGGTACCCCGCTACTTACTGAGGGAAGGGGGAGGCTGGGGGGGGGGGGGGAGGTGAGGGGACGAGAGGAGTACAGTTGATATATATATATATATATATATATATATATATATCCGCAATAGATTGGTTACTTGGAAAACGAAACTTGATAATAGAGAGAAGAACCAACGCAGGAATGAATAATAACACCATCTTGAACGACGTTTCGAGAATCGCTGTTCTCATCTTCAGGCCTATAATTAAGATACAGCCAAAATTACATAATGAAGAGCAACATTGTGACTAAAAATATAATAGTTAGTTTAATTATACATAAGAGTAATGAAAGGAATGAACATGGGAGAACTTAAATATCAAAGCTGGAGTAAACATGGTCGAAACATAAAAATACACATAAAAGAATAATACTAATCCTTAAATCGTGAACATTAATTATATTAAGTGGCAGACAAGAAAATATATGAAAGCAAAAGTAGGCGAGAACCAGAGCTGTTCTTTTAGAACCGGACAGTTCCTTTCTAAACCTTCGTTCTCCGCCATACGTGATCACTCGCACTCCCAGGACCATCCCATACATGACACCCAGTTTAACATTCTGTCCAGTCATGGCTCAACTAGATCTACGAATGTGTGAGGCTCTACACACCCATCTAGCTAAACCCGAAATAGGTACCCATGGTTCCCCTTTCGATTTACTCTGTTTCTAATAACTATTCTTGCCTACTTTTGCTTTCACATATTTTCTTGTCTTTCACTTAATATAATTAATGTTCACGATTTAAGGATTATTATTGAGGCAACCAGTAAGTAAAAGAGGGAAACAGTTGTTCAGTTGCCTAATAGATTAGCTATAGCTAGGGATGGACACTAGTCCCTATGAATCATTTATTAAGTTGTGTAAAAAGGAAACTGTGAAGAAGGACACTAGTCCAATGTGAGTTGCGTTATTATTAAGTCTAAAAGAGTTATTCCGTGTATGCGTTTGAGGCACGGTTCATCTTTTGTTAGTACGATAATTGATTAAGGTGAAGGGTAACCTAGCGTGTTGGTAACAGGGTTACTAGAGGGTAAATTCAGAAGATGTAATTGAGATAAAGATTGTAAACCTAATTGTGAAGTAACTGGGTGACGGAACCCAATAGTGTCATTGAGATAAATAATGTAAACCTATATTGTGAAGTAACGGGGTGACGGAACCCAATAGTGTCATTGAGATAAATAATGTTAACCTATATTGTGAAGTAACGGGGTGACGGAACCCAATAGTATTATTGAGATAAAGATTGTAAACCTAATTGTGAAGTAACTGGGTGACGGAACCCAATAGTGTCATTGAGATAAATAATGTAAACCTATATTGTGAAGTAACGGGGTGACGGAAACCAATAGTATTATTGAGATAAAGATTGTAAACCTAATTGTGAAGTAACTGGGTGGCGGAACCCAATAGTGTCATTGAGATAAATAATGTAAACCTAGATTTTGAAGTAACTGGGTGGCGGAACCCAATAGTGTGATTGAGGTAAAGATTGTAAACCTAGATTTTGAAGTAACTGGGTGGCGGAACCCATATTATACGTGAGAGAGACCTTGTAATCTCATTCGGTAATTTGTATGATGTTATGTCATTGTGGAGGTACTTGTGTAGTAACGACGGTTGTGTCAGAGGAATAAATAGATTCTATGTATTGAGGAGATAGATTATATATGTTATAACCTTGGGATTGTGTGACGCTCCTGCATAGTAGCCACGTGCGGGCATGCGCGAGTGTCGGCTGCCCAGCCGTTTAGAAACCGGCTGGCGGCAGCCGGCCGGCCGGCTTTTCCTTAGTATATAGCCTAAGACAATGTAACTAATGTCTGGGATATTCTTATGTTGTTTCACAGCTTGAAGCTGCCCTTATTCTTAACCAACACATCTTAGTATATTTTATTCTCGATAGTTGATTATTTCATTATAATATATAAGATGTAAGTCTAGTGAGAGTGGGAGGAGACGAGCGGGAGAGAGAGACCGGCTGGGGAACGTTGCTTTGCGCGGGCGCGGAATAGACTAGCTTGGGACGAGCCTGATGTTGCCATTTGATCGCAACGTTAGGCTTAGTTTCGACTCACGCAAGGGGTAGAGGATTTTGACCCGGCAACGGTGTTGAGTGTTGCCAAGCATGGGATGTATTTCGCATGCCTAGGGTGGGGTCCAGACAGATTCAAGACTCAGAGCTCACCTCACTGTCGTACCCTTCGGACCCCCTTGATATCTATCCCTCTCAACCCCACTTAGAAACTTTCTCTCTTACTTTGTATACCTTCTTTCCACTACTTCACCAATCTATTTAATTATCCCATCCCCTTGATAGACCTTATATCTATTATTGTATTAACGACGAGCTCTCAGATAATTAGATAGGATTTTGTGCCTTATGCAGAGATGTAATTGTTAATGAGACCTAGGAAACTTTTTTGTTGTCTCATATTTGGTGGTTTCATGCTTGCTAGTGTGTTCTTGTGGCAGGTGAGCAGGGGCTAGACCGGAGGGGAGGCTTTTTGCGATCCTTTATGTAAAGTCTGCTGGTGCGAGTCCTGTGGACCTGCACGACTTTACTAGGATACCCGTGGGAGTCTGGGGGCATTTTCTTGTCTGTGTGCCTGTGTGTCTAGTGTTGTGTTGTTGGAGGGCCCTTGCCTAGTCCACTCAGCACTGCGCTAGCACGCCTTGCGTTTGTTTTAGGGTCGCCAGGAGAGAGTCAGATACTTGGGATCTGAGTCTCTCAAGAGAGCACCCTTTCAATTAGAGTAATTTGGCGCACAGACTTGGGAACGTCCCTAGGCTAGAGCAGGTGGCTCAGCCCGGGTATCCGAAGCCTATATCCTTCCGGCTAGACCTCTGCCACCTGGCAGATTAACAGCTAGCGGTTTATTATATCTGTATGCTTGTTATTGTGCCACAGTTTACCGTCTTTGTGAGCATTGTGAGTCAGGGTGTGGCTTAGAGACTCTGTCCGAGCAGGCTTGCCTGACTAAGAGTGAGAAGCACACCTGTATGTGGTTATGTTGCGAGTGGCTGCCTTTATTTAATTATACCTATGCCATTATACACTGTAGGTCCTATCACTAGTATTTATTCCTGCTTATTAGTTAAGAGTTCTCTAAATCCGTAACTTACTTTCTTTGCTAATCATCAGATCCTACAGTAGCCGCATGCAGTTTAGAAACCTGCATCTTGTCTACCTGTACGATGTTTTGAGGACTGTTTGCTCTCACCTTCTTTCACGCAGGGGTGATTAGTTGTATTAATTAACGTAACGTTAAATGTACTTTCTTCTAGTTTGTTATTAAATTGCTTCTCCAATTTAATTCCGTTATCTATCTTTTCCTTGAAGCTTTAAGTCAACTTAATTGTGTGATATTTTATATAGCCTGCTTGACTATCAGCAGTCTATAGTGCGTGCACCCTGTAACGAGTCATAGGATACCTCGTTGTCCAGGCAGGACTCTTGACGGTTTAGGATGGTTTGTTGCCTGGGTTTATAGATAAGGGTTGGATCTAACGTTTTCCGTTGTTGCTTGTTGCCGCATACCTAGTCCAATAGAAAGAGCCCAGTGTTTATATATCCCAGGACGTATCAATTGGGAAAAGGCTCCGTAAACGTGGGAAAACCTAAAGAGTAGAGGAACGAGTATAACTTTTGTTTTAGTTAAGCAAAGAGCATTTGGTTCATTAGGCACTGGTCTAAATAAAAGACACAGCAGGGTTTTGACTTAATTATTTAGGAATAATCACTAATAACGGGGTCGTAGGATTGAAGCCGACTTGAGTCAATACCTGAATAGCGGGGATTCAGTTAGGGAGTAACGGGAACTCTAGGAGTCCAAAGTACAACGTAGCATGCTTCGACGTAATATTCAATCTGTGTCTTGAACTCATCTCGGCCCGAGCCAAGAACCTATTATTAGGGTAGCTAGGAAGTCTGTTAAATAAAATATACGAACTTCTAAATGACTGTCGAATTATCCCCCGTAGTAGTAGCATAAAAGATTTAGAATTAAATAATACATTTTGGTGGCAAGCGGTGGGATTCGACAAATCATTTTGATTGAGTATAATTATCTAACAGAACAGGTAGGATGACGGGCATGTTACCATTCAGATTATGGGAAGAGGGGAAGGAAGAAATCGAGCTTTGGATTGAGCAGTTAGAATGTCAGTTCACATTACTTGACGTAGGGGAAATGGGAAGAAAATTGCCTATGGAAAGGCACACTTAGGTAAGGCCCTGAATGATGTGAGAGTACGTCTGGAAGGACTAATATCGTGGGCTGAAGTCAAGAGCGCCTTAATCGAAGAATTTGACCGAGAGACTTCCACCAGAAAAGCCAGAGACAAACTGAAGAGTTTGAAACTTGATGGCCAAAATGTGAGAGCCCTGAGGAGGGAAATCACTAAGAATGTGAAACTAGCGTATCCCCATATGAACCAAGAGAGCCAGGAAACTGAGATCAGGGAGATCATGATCCAAGCCTGCACGGTAAAAGTTAGGAAACACTGCATCATTCATGAGGTTAACACTACCAAAGAATTGATTGAGGTCATTAAAAAGATTCTGGAGGCTAGATAAGTAAAAGAGGAAAAACAAAAAGGGGAAGAGGAGAACCCAAAGAAAGGGTATCCGAAAGCCCTGATTCGATGCTTCGCTTGTAGACAGACCGGACACCTAGCTAGGAACTGTACCAACCGTCCATAAGCCCCAACCCCTAGATTTGACCCCAGACTCGCACTCCCAAATTATCGACCTCTACCCAGGGGAACCGATCCGGACCGGAGAGGAATGCTTCCGGTAGAATACCGGGAGACAGAAAACCAGCCAAGAGTTACAATGCCGGAAGAGAGAGAACATTTTCTGTGACACCTCACATAGAAGGGCGGTATAGTGAGGTCAATATCTTAGAGAGACAAACGCCTTGTGAAACTGTAGTCATAAATGGGAAAGCCGCGAACATGTTATTTGATACGGGGGGCAAACCATAGTTGTCTCCTGGAGAATTTCGTAAAACAGAATCAGCGAGAAATGGGCCTATTAAATCAAACCAGTATTCAGTTATCAAGAGCCGGGGGTCAACCACTGACAATCCTAGGAAAAACTAACATGACGGTAGTGCAGTGGAAGGGAATTACCTTCACCACCGATTTTTGTGTTTTATCGGGAAAAGCCAGTAGTGGAGTCGATGGGTATCTGGGAATAGATCTCATGAGTCAGTTGGGAGTAACTATTCAGTGTGGGCCGAAAGACACAACGACTACTATCCAACCTCAAATAGTAGCTACCACAGGGAAATTATCTATTCCTCCTAGATCGTAGAAAATGATAGAGATTCCCCCAAACCCAGGTATGACTGCCGGGATTTTTGAACCCGATGCACAGAATGGGGTGAGAATATCTCCCACCTTCATTACTGCCGACCAGAGGAAGCTAGTTTTAGCTAATTTTGGGGATGACACGATTAGTTATCAAAAAGGGAAACTGTTAGGACAAGTCACACCTGCTCAACCCACTACTGTTGGAACTGACAGACCCGTGAACTTACCTGAGATCCCGAAAAAATTTACCTCAAGTCAAGCCAGTACCTTACATGAATTGCTCTGGACGTACCGGGATGTGTTTGCTCATAACGAAGGGGACCACGGATCGGCTCGAACCCGACACACCCATGAGATACACACACAAGGGCCTCCTATTAGACAACCCTACCGACAACAAAACCCTATTATGAGACAAAAAGAAAAGGAGCAAGTTGAAGACATGATTAAACAGGGGATAGTAGTGGAATCATACAGTCCGTGGTCATCTCCGGTAGTCCTAGTAAAAAAAAAAGATGGGTCTACTCGGTTCTGCGTAGATTATCGGAAATTAAACGATGTCACCATCAAAGACGCACAGCCCCTACCTCGTATTGACGACTCGTTAGAATCCCTCAATAGGTCAACCTGGTTCTCTACCTTAGAATCCAGAGTGGATACTGGCAAGTACCAGTTAGGGCCGAGGATCAAGAGAAAACTGCATTTGCCACGAGCGAGGGCAAACTCTACCTGTTTACTGTCTTGCCGTTTGGAGTTTGCAATGGCCCCGCCAGTTTCACTAGAGTCATGGACGAAGTATTGAGGGGATTGACCTGGAAAACTTGTTTGGCGTACTTAGATGATATCATAATCTTTTCCGCTAGTTGGGAAGAACATATTCACCGACTCCGAGAAATGTTAGAAAGAATCAGGGGGGCAGGACTTAAACTGAAATCTTCAAAGTGCCAATTAGGGGCCCGTGAGGTGGCCTATCTAGGGCATGTGGTTTCCAGTAAAGGTATTCAACCGGACCCACATAAAGTGAGATCTATTGCCGAAATCTCACCTCCGTCCTCTGTCAAAGAGATTAGAGCGTTTCTGGGAATGGCCTCCTACTATCGAAGGTTCACACCTAACTTTTCTAAGATTGCTCGCCCCATGACTCAGAGATTAGAAAAAGGGAGGAAGTTCAACTGGGATCAGAGTTGTCAGTAAGCTTTTGATCACTTGAAGCAAAAATTAACCTCGAACCCCGTAGTTTGTCATCCGGATTTCACCAAGCCATTTCAACTATACACCGATGCTTCTGATGAAGGGCTCGGAGCCGTTCTGGCCCAGAAAGTGGACGGAAAGGAAAGCATAGTGGCCTGTGCTAGCCGAACACTGAATAAGGGCGAAAAGAATTATAGCGTTACGAAAAAGGAATGTCTAGCTCTAGTGTGGGCTGTACAATATTTCCGTCCGTACCTAGCCGGGGTCCACTTTGAAGTTATTACGGACCACCATAGCTTACAATGGCTCCGAAAAATGAAAACGGAAGACGGACTATTTGTCAGGTGGAAGGGGATTTTGGAAGTGTACTCGTTTGAAGTTAGACATAGACCCGGTAAATTACACACAAATGCCGACGGCTTGTCTCGACTACCGGTAGCACCCGTTCAACCCACTGCACCCCACGGGGAAAAATATGACCCTAGACCTCGTAATAAAATAAAGTTTTCGGAGGGAGCCTGGAGGAATTCTCAAGATCGGGTCGTACTTGATTATTCAGAGGCCAAACACCTGATCCAAATCCTCCACGGACAAAAGGGAAGGGTGGCTCATTTGAGGCAGTCTAGGGTTCTCCAACAATTCAATGAAAGGTACTGGACCAAGAGGGCCAACCAGATTGTTAAAGAAGTCGTTCAAAATTGTTTGGGATGCCAGAGGGGCACAGATGGAAGGGGACCTAGACAGTTGCCCGGACATATTACCGCTGGTACACCCTGGGCCAAATTATCGGTGGATATTATGGGACCTCTGCCCAGACAGACAAACAAAAGGTACATCTTTATCTGTGTCGACGTTTTCTCTAAATACACGGTCGCTTGCGCTATCCTGGACAAGAAAGCTGAAACGGTGGCCAAAGTTATCCTGGAAAAGATAATTTTTGTGTATGGCATCCCTGGAGGTATTCTAAGTGACAGGGGAAAGGAATTCAATAATGAGATCAGGCAACACTTGGGAGAAACCTTGGGGTATCAGATACAGCACACCTCCCCGTATTACCCTCAGGGAAATGCTGTCTGTGAAAGGAATCACAGGGTGTTAGCCAACTGCATCCGGGCTAGTCTGAGCTCACAAGGGGAGAGAATCGCCCGGGGTTGGCCGGAGCTTTTGCCTGAAATTGTCTGGGGAATGAATACCACGGTCTGTAGGACTACGGGGTATTCTCCCTATGAGATTATCTTTGGCAACATACCGAAGTTGCCTCAAGAACGATTATTGCCCTACCCGCGTTCCTCCACGCAGTATTCCCAACCCGGAAAATACTGGAAGGACCAAGGGGAGCGATGACAGCAAGTGCATGATCATATCGTTCAGCAACAACCTAAGAAAGTATCTCTAAATAATCCTTATCACCGGGGGGAGTATATTTTGGCCAAGAGACATGACCCCACCCGAGCTGGTAAACTGGAGGAGAAATACGAGGGTCCTTTCAGGGTTGTCGAGACAAACGGGCCCTATCAAGTGTTATACGGTACTTACATTATGGAGATGTCGTGTCAGTTACTCATATTCGTCATACCAAACGATATGAGGGTAATCTTCCCCCAGAAACGAGCGAGTGGAGTAGCGAGGAAGGGAGCGAAGAGGAAACGGAATCCAGGGTCGACGACCCTGATACTTCCTCGGCTCGACCCAACGTTAGAAGTCCTACTCCGACTCGAGACTACCTGGAAGATTCTCCACTTTGGTGGTCACTTAGTCAAAAGAATCGAGAGGGTCTTCCTGAGGTTGAGTCAGAAGGAGAACTAGGAAGCGAAGAGATCGTATCTAGTGATGAAGACGATTTTTATGAGCTTACTGAGGAGGGAAAGTCTACGGTCCCAGACAGCGAAGTTTCAGTTTCCCCGAGAGATTCAAACAGGACTTTAAGTAGTGAGGAAGAGTGTCCTCGAGACGAGATAGAACCGCGAGGCATATCTTTTGACGGTAACCGGATAAACGGTTCTCCCACAGCTAAAGTGAAAGAATCAAAAGAAACTCCTTTGCTTAACGTTCCGGAGAAGACTCCCGCGAGGGCAACCAAGTTTACGGGCCCCACCGAAACTCTCACTCGTAGTGGTAGGATTAGCCGCCCACCAATCAGGTACCCGGACGAGGCTATAAATAGGACCCATAGGGCACGTGCCTGTCAGTTGGAAGGCACTATGCCTCTACCCTCTGACCCTCAGTACCGACTCCGTCGACTGGTAACAATAGTCGGCGGGCAAGGGCAAAGAATTAATACCACTCGAGCTCTCAAGCAGTTTCTCCACCGGCCAGGGGAGGTTTTAATAGCCAAACTTATTGTGGGAAATCAGAATCCTGCACTCCAGTTACATAAATGTATTTGTGAGCATAGTGGACTAGTGGAGTGGCAGCCGGAGGACATAAATTTTAGGGGAACAGTATTGCGGCGATCAGGAGCTCGCCTAAATTCAGTAGGGGGTGATAAAGTAGAAACGCCCTCCGCCAATCACCGCGCTCCCTTTTGCTTACTTGCAAAGCCAGCTGATTTTGACAGCTCACGGCTGCAACGTGCCAGGCCCCGCCCACCAGCCAATCAGCGGTCTCCATTATCGGAGCGCGAAGCTGGACTTTCTACTCCCCCTCAGAAGTCACTCTCTTTCTTTGCTCGAAGAACTCCTTCTGATTATCCTTTGAGTAATACCTCGGTGCCAGCCCTGTACTCCCGTAAGCCACCAAAAGAGGGTTATAATCAACTCCCTGGAACTTACTATGAAGAGAAGAGAGAGGAGATTAAGGAAGCAAAAAGGCAGTGCAAACGTACAGCCGGGCAAAGCCACCAGCCAATCAGAGCGCGCGGGAGGCCAGAGTATAAAGGCAGCCGCACGCGGACTCCAGGGGTCACTCACCCATCAGAGCTCACCGGGTCCACACACTGCAACCTACTTGCTCTCCCTCTCGCCCGGGCACAAAGGAACACCAGGAGCCCACTTTTCCCGTTACCTTGCCCTCACCTAAACACAGTTCCAGACACACACACACCTGATCCAGCATACCAGAATACATTTGTTTAAGGACCAATATTGGGCCCGCATATTATAAGTGAAGAAAGAGAGATGTGGTGGAATAACCTGGTGGTTTGCTATATAAATTGATGTGTCCTTCTAGGACAAGGCTAAAGGAAAAATAATTTTGAATTACCTGAATAATTATATAAAGATGATGATGTGTTTATTAATTAGATATTTTTGTTAGCACCGGCACCAGCCGAAGAGTTATTATATAGGATCTGATAGAAGATATTTAAGATTAAAAGGGTAGGGGAAAGAATACTTGTGTTGATAAATGAGGCAACAAAAGTTAAAGAGGGAAACAGTTGCTTAGTTGCCAAATAGATTAAAGAATAAAAGAGTAAAAGTAAAGAGGGGAGGGAAAGAATACTTTTGTTAATAAATGAGGCAACCAGTAAGTTAAAGAGGGAAACAGTTGTTCAGTTGCCTAATAGATTAGCTATAGCTAGGGATGGACACTAGTCCCTATAAATCATTTATTAAGTTGTGTAAAAAGGAAACTGTGAAGAAGGACACTAGTCCAATGTGAGTTGCGTTATTATTAAGTCTAAAAGAGTTATTCCGTGTATGCGTTTGAGGCACGGTTCATCTTTTGTTAGTACGATAATTGATTAAGGTGAAGGGTAACCTAGCGTGTTGGTAACAGGGTTACTAAAGGGTAAATTCAGAAGATGTAATTGAGATAAAGATTGTAAACCTAATTGTGAAGTAACTGGGTGACGGAACCCAATAGTGTCATTGAGATAAATAATGTAAACCTATATTGTGAAGTAACGGGGTGACGGAACCCAATAGTATTATTGAGATAAAGATTGTAAACCTAATTGTGAAGTAACTGGGTGACGGAACCCAATAGTATGATTGAGGTAAAGATTGTAAACCTAGATTGTGAAGTAACTGGGTGGCGGAACCCATATTATACGTGAGAGAGACCTTGTAATCTCATTCGGTAATTTGTATGATGTTATGTCATTGTGGAGGTACTTGTGTAGTAACGACGGTTGTGTCAGAGGAATAAATAGATTCTATGTATTGAGGAGATAGATTATATATGTTATAACCTTGGGATTGGGAAAAGGCTACCTAAAGAGTAGAGGGACGAGTATAACTTTTGTTTTAGTTAAGCAAAGAGCATATGGTTCAATAGGCCCTAGTCTAAATGTTGCCTGGGTTTATAGATAAGGGTTGGATCTAACGTTTTCCGTTGTTGCTTGTTGCCGCATACCTAGTCCAATAGAAAGAGCCCAGTGTTTATATATCCCAGGACGTAACAATTGGGAAAAGGCTCCGTAAACGTGGGAAAACCTAAAGAGTAGAGGAACGAGTATAACTTTTGTTTTAGTTAAGCAAAGAGCATTTGGTTCATTAGGCACTGGTCTAAATAAAAGACACAGCAGGGTTTTGACTTAATTATTTAGGATTAATCACTAATAACGGGTCGTAGGATTGAAGCCGACTTGAGTCAATACCTGAATAGCGGGGATTCAGTTAGGGAGTAACGGGAACTCTAGGGATCCAAAGTACAACCTAGCATGAATCGACGTAATATTCAATCTGTGTCTTGAACTCATCTCGGCCCGAGCCAAGAATCTATTATTAGGGTAGCTAGGAAGTCTGTTAAATAAAATATACGAACTTTTAAATGACTGTCGAATTATCCCCCGTAGTAGTAGCATAACAGATTTAGAATTAAATACTACAATTATTATTATTTTATGTGTATTTTTTATATTTTGACCATGTTTACTCCAGCTTTGATATTTAAGTTCTCCCATGTTCATTCCTTTCATTACTCTTATGTGTAATTAAACTAGCTTTTATATTTTTAGTCACAATGTTGCTCTTCATTATGTAATTTTGGCTGTATCTTAATTATAGGCCTGAAGATGAGAACAGCGATTCTCGAAACGTCGTACAAGATGGGGTTATTATTCATTCCTGCGTTGGTTCTCCTCTTTATTATATATATATAAACATCGTTCCCAATTGTTCATGCTGTTCAATACAGAATAATTTCGTATGTTTTGATATAATATAACAATATCCCTGTCTGTATTTTATTTGCTTAGGCTAAATATGATCATTAATATACAATGAAGATGGTAATGAACAAGTGAACAAGGTGTGGGCTTTCACACCTTCGGGGGTGGGAGGTGGGGGTTGTTGTAGCATGTCGTGATTTAAAAAAAATTGCTAACCATGCTTCTCTCTAGCCATCACACACGTCAAAACACTAAATAATAACGAATTTCGCAGAGCATTATGATACTAGTCCCAGTTTATATAATGTATTACCAAGCGAATTTAGTGTCTTATAAATAACATATTTGTGTTGAGAGATAATAACAATTTAAAACCATACTTAAGCCTGTCTTGATAGGCTAATGCTTAGTGTGCGGAATTTCGGTGTGATTATCCTAGGTTCATGTCTTTGGAGTACCACATGTATTCATTACTTTCATTGATTTCACTATTTAGGTTTATTTGTAAATGTATTGGTGGATTGGTGAAAACAAATATGAATTACCTGTATCCTATTTGGCTGGATGTATTCTCTCATCGTCAGAGAAAGATGCATTGCTCATATTTTAACAATATGAAATACGTAGAAACCATCGGTGTATTACTACTTTGTGTGAGGTATTGGTATATTAGTGAGATGCATTAGTCATGTTATAACTTTATGGAATACATAGAAACCATCGGTGTATTACTACATTGTGTGAGGTATTGGTATATTAGTGAGATGCACTACATTGTGTGAGGTATTGGTATATTAGTGAGATGCATTAGTCATGTTTTAACTTTATGGAATACATAGAAACCATCGACGTAATTTTATTTTGGT
Organism: Paralithodes platypus; assembly: GCA_032716605.1. NCBI lineage: Eukaryota > Metazoa > Arthropoda > Malacostraca > Decapoda > Lithodidae > Paralithodes > Paralithodes platypus. Next base: position 16,847,587 of record CM064566.1, read on the forward strand.
TGGAGGTATTGATGTGTTCCACGTATTTGCAATGTTGTTATTGTTTTGAGAGAGGGGTGAGAATTTTACCAGGCCAGCCATTCAAAACCTTCTGGGGTGTGAGGGGGATTGACAGACTGGGGAACATATATATCTCTGACTGAAGTGATACCGTGTGGAAAGAGGGGAGAGTGGGAAAGATGAGCTAAATATAGACAAACAGAGATCTATACACTGAAGTGATATTGTGAAGAGAGGGGAAAGCGAATAAGATTAACTTATTCGCCAGGGATAGCGACCGAGGACCGAGGACAGCCATGAATGTAAATGTAGATCCGACCAGAACCAAAAATTCGATGAAAGAACGTTCTGCGAGTTCTAAAACCGCAACTTTAAAGGTTTTCTATGCAAACGCTCGTAGCATACGCAATAAATTTTCAGATTTAGAGGAACTAGTGTTTACAGAAAATTATGATGTGATTGGCATAACAGAATCTTGGCTCAATACAGAAGATAGAGACTTTTTAGCAGAGTATTCACTTCCCGGTTATGTAATGTTTGAGAACAGCCGAATAAATAAAAATGGAGGTGGTGTTTTATTTTATATCAAAGAAAGTCTTAACCCGACCCTCGTGTCAAAACCTCAAATTGTGAACGTCGACACATCTTTTGTGCTAATAAAGAATAATAAAGGTACAAAAATAATACTTGCGTTAATATACAGACCTCCAGCTCAACCAGTGCAAACTGACCGAGAAATTTACGAACAAATTGCAGATGTAAGTAACTCACAAGATACCGTAATTTTTGGCGACTTTAATTTACGTGACCAAGTGGGGCGATACTCTTACTTCACACTCCGGACATGACTTGTATACGAACTTGCAAGAGAGTTCGCTTTATCAATTTGTTCGAACGCCGACCCGTGGTAATAACGTTCTTGACATTGTACTTGCAACAAAAGAAGAATTGATAGAGAATTTGAATGTTGGTGATGAATTCAGTAACAGCGACCATCGTACGATAACTTTCACTTTAAAGTTTACTAGTAACGAACCAAATAGTAGCATCGAAAAAGTCCCTAATTTTAAGAAAGCAAACTTCCATAAACTTAGAGCTATGTTTAAAGAAACTGACTGGAGCTTTTTAATTAACAATAACGACATAAATACATCTTGGAAGTTATTCGAAACCACTTACCTAAAAGCAGTACAAGACTGTATACCATCGAAAATACGGCGTCCAGGCCATAATAATAAGCCCAAATGGTGGAATAAAGATATTTCAAACTGCCTGCTTGCTAAAAAATTTGCTAATGATAGATTAAAATCCTCACAAAATGACGAAGAACGGGTGAAATTTGTAGAGCTACGACGCAAAGCCAAAAAGTTAATTAAGCAGAGTAAAAAGACCTTAGAGTTACATATTGCGAATCAAAGTAAAACAAACCCGAAAGAATTCTATAGTTATATCAGAAAGAAAAAAGTAGCTACTTCAACTGTTGGACCGTTAGTCGATGAAAATGGAGAATACACCAAAGACGAAGTACAAATGAGTAATGCCCTCAATACCTTCTTTGCATCAGTTTTTACAACAGAAGACCTCAGTGATATCCCTACACCATCGCCGATTCAGATTGATAATTCAGATGTTCTAAGCAATATCACCGTTACAGAGAGAGAAGTATTGAATTGTTTAGATAAACTCAAGGTAAATAAAACGCCAGGACCTGATACAATCTCGCCTAGAGTTCTAAAGGAAGCTAAGGATGAGCTCTCCAAACCACTGACATTACTATTCAATAAATCCTTGCAGTCTGGAACTATGCCTGATCAGTGGAAGATAGCCAACGTAACACCGATATTCAAAAAAGGCAGCAAATCCCTACCCAGTAACTATCGTCCAATTACCTTAACCTCAGTTGTATGTAAAATGCTAGAAACGGTCATACGAGACAGACTCGTAAATCACTTAGAGGAAAATAACATACTTAAAGATACTCAACACAGCTTTCGTAAAAAACGTTCCTGTTTAACAAACCTCTTAGACTTCTTCCACGGTATCCTCAACCTCTACGATGAGAGTAAAGCTGTAGATATTATATACCTTGATTTTCAGAAGGCCTTTGACAAAGTTCCCCACAAACGTTTACTGCTAAAACTAAAAGCGCATGGAATACAAGACGGTGTGTTGAAATGGATAGAAAATTGGCTCAGCAACAGAAAGCAAAGGGTAGTCATAAACGGTAAGGCATCTAAATGGACCAATGTAAGTAGCGGGGTACCCCAGGGATCGGTACTAGGACCAATTCTCTTTCTAATTTACATCAACGACATAGATGAGGGTCTCACCTGTACAATCTCAAAATTTGCTGACGATACAAAAATTGCAAATAGCGTACTCTCAAAAGAACAAGTTGACGATATGCAACACAATCTAGATAAATTGTCATGTTGGGCCCAAATTTGGCAAATGAGTTTCAATGCGGATAAATGTAAAGTACTACATGTCGGATACCTAAATGAGAAAGCAAACTATTCGATGAATGGCACTCAGCTTAAGAATGTAAACAGAGAAACCGATCTGGGAGTAACAATATCGAGTAACCTAAAACCGAGTCAACAATGTTCAGAAGTTGTTAAGAAGGCAAACAAAATAATTGGCTTTATAGGCAGGTCATTTGAGCATAAATCCAAAGAAGTTATCCTAACCCTTTACAATTCCTTAGTCCGCCCTCTTCTGGAATACTGCGTTCAATCCTGGTGCCCTTATTACCAAAAAGATATAAACAAGCTAGAACGAGTTCAACGTACAGTTACCAAAATGATACCTAGCCTAAAGAACAAACCATACGAAGAGCGTCTTAGAGAATTAAATCTATTTCCTTTAACCCAGCGCAGATTAAGAGGTGACTTAATTTAAGTGTTCAAAATCATCAAAGGCATCGACAATATGAACTGTAGTAAGTACTTCACTATCGACCAATCTAATTACACGCGGGGAAACGGTTGCAAAATTATTGGTAAATCTTTTAACTCGCACGAATCTAAGAATTTCTTCTTTAATCGAGTTGTCAACTTGTGGAATGGGCTTCCCCGAAACGTTATAGACTGCAGCACCGTTGATTTATTTAAACTCCGCCTAGACAAATATCTCTCATCAAACCCGCAACTGACTGGGTTTGTAAATTAATAACTTTATTTTATCCCCCCCTCAGTTACTAACCTTTCTGTCCTCTACTAACTTCCTAATCCTGCCACGGACATTAGTTCCAGGGCAGTAATTCTCTTTCCAATGTTCCCTTACCCACTCTAAACCACTGTTTGGACACTTGATCCTCAGTGTTTTGGAGGACAAGCAAACCTAGAAGGGTCACTAGACCTGTTGTTGCTTGATTTCCTTTGTACTCCTTTGTACTTAAAATAGATATCTATAGACTGAAGTGATACCGTGTGGAAAGAGGGGAGAGTGGGAAAGATGAGCTAAATATAGTAAAATAGAGATCTATAAACTGAAGTGATATTGTGAACAGGAAAAAGTTAAAAAGATGAGCTGCATATAATAATATATATACTGTATATACAGTATATATATATATATATATATATATATATATATATATACTGTATATGTAGGCTTTAGGAGGAAACTGTAGGTATCAGCCGGCCAGGTAAGTACAGTCGCGCTAATATGTCATGTGTCAGCTGTCATTACGTTTGGCTCGCTCTGTGCTGTATTAATGTCTGCCAGATGTTGAATAGGGCGTGAAATTGTAGAAACATGTTTGTATATCTCACTTGAAATGAATAAATCAAGTTTAGATAATACTGATACCAATTATTGATCAAAATATACTTGGTGCCGAGACATCACTTATTAGGCCGACTGTTCTGAGAAGACCTTTAGGTGGTGTATTAACATTGCTTCATGGTTTTCCGGCTTCGTAAACGAGATAAATATGCGCGCTAAGCTCACTGGTGGACGCATGAAATCCTATTATATTTTTTTTAATTGTGCAAGAATTTGAGTTGACTTATTATTATTTCTTATTCCTCTATACAGATGTTTCCAGTTTAATCAATGTTGTAAAGCAGCCTACGACTTCCACAGTGTAGTGGCCTGAAAAAGTAACGTTTGTCTAGTGTAAAGGCAAAGGCGGTGTCACACGAGCGCTTTTTCCATCACATTTTACGAACAGTTGTAGTCTGGAAGCTGTAAAATATCAGAATTCAGCCACCTAACATAATCTACCTTCAGTCTAGTTTCCGATTCCGATGCTAAAATGCGTCAACATATCAAGAGAAAATACTTGCTGATCGAAAATTGCCGGAAAAGGCGCTCGTGTGACACCGGCTTAAGCCTTCCCCTTGATCTATGTTTCTATTACTATTTCCCTACAGTGAATACCGTCGTCAGTGTTGAACAAAACATATATCACCTATTAAAGGGGAATGGGCGTCTTTATTTGCTAATTTATATATTTGTTTATATATTATATATTAGTTTCCTTTGTTATACCTCCATCCTCATTCAAGATATATTTGTACATGTTTCGATGAACAAAACATATATATCTGCTATTAACCCCTTCTGTAACGGTGACTTCTTAATTTTATTGTAGCTATGATTAGAGGATGAAATGAGTCATTTCATTTCAATCATGTGAACATTATTATAATGTCTAATCATCTGTGATATTATCTGTCATTTCAAATGACAGATATAATAATAAGCAGGGAAATGAATACAAATAAATAGTTCTCGATAATATACCTATTGGATTGAATTATTTTGGTCAGTATTGTACTAATGTACAATGTACAATCGCGCTAAGAAGTCATGACTCGATTCCCAGTACCTTTTGTTCAGAAAGTGCTATCTGGCAACTATTGAGGCGCTACTATATTCATATATTACACACCGGGGAGAACTGTATTGAAGGAAACAATACCAAACACACGATATATAAGTATTGTTGCAATACATTTATCTCATTATGTGAGAGCAAACCAAATAATACGAAAGTTTAGACTAAACCGAACGAACAAATGTGAAACTCGTAGTATTTCGCTCACTAGATCCAGGATTAAAATGTGGAACAAGTTTCTTAATGCTTGTATTACTTTTTAAACCAACAATACTGGGAGAAAAGTATCTCATAAAATTAAAACCAACAGATAAAACTAATATTCAAACCATAAGTGTCAATAAATCACGTACATAAACATATAACGGATTGTTTTTTCCACATTTTATTCTCTATGTGGGACAACAGTCTGCCTGAAAAACAAGCGGTCTCCAGTATATTTTGGAAGAAAGCTTGAATACTCGAGAACAGCTTGTAATTTGTATAGACAAACGATGAATTTTCACTTTTAGAATATATAATAACCCATAGGGAGACTCATATAAAAACGGAAGATGGAAAGGCAAGTGTAAAAGGACAAAGGTGAATATAAACGCAAAGATATAATTTTATACTCCCCCTCATATCCTGACAATGACTGACTCAGTCGCTGAATATCCTACCGTTCCTACGGGCCTGGGAGTGCAACATGCTAGATAGCGCATGTATATTAATTACTCTCATTATTCTATAAAGAAATTGTAAACAAACATTACTTATATTTATTCAAACTTCAACATAAATACAAATTGGAGGGCATAAATAGGTTAATTTTCTAAGTAGGCCAATTATTGGGAATATCCAAAGACCTATAGTTTAAAATTTGGAACCGACCGGGCTCCGAGAGGCAGTGGAGAGTTGCCAGCAGTAGCCAGATGTGGGAACTATTGTCCGATCCTTAGAAAAAGCGAGTCATGACTTCTTAGCGCGATTGTACATCCTATGTTATAAAAAAACAATTGTATTCAGTTATAACATCTGGGATACATATAATTGAAATCCTCCTAATACCCCCTTGGAATACATAATTAAGCACACTGCACACTGATTACTATTACTGAATTTCCAAAGCATGGACATAAAATCATTGATTCAATATATAACTCAGTTCAAATCAATGCAAAACCCAAACCCTGACCCGTTCTGGTCAACAAACAAAACAAATTCCCACATTTTTTTCACCAGTAGAGGGTTTTCAATGACGACCAATTCAGGCCAGGTATTAACCCTTCCTCCCCGGGCTGTCTTACCAAATGACGGTAGCCCCTACCCGGGCGATATGGCTGAAAAACGTCTAGGCATAGGCTACCGTATTTATGTTTATTTTCACTGCTAGAACTTTCCCACTCATCTATAATCGTAGTGCGGTTTTCAATCTGTATTTTGGCATTGAGTAGAGCTCTGTAAGTCAACTGGTTCAGTTGTGATGACGATTTCAGTGGAGCCAATATTGCACAGATGTTGCCAATATGGGGGCTTTTTAGACACTAATTTCGTCATGACGTCAGAACAATAACATTGAGGAGTCTTCTCCTTCTTGTTTTGGGAGGTGCGGTGACGAACGCTTGGGTTTGTTGACATACGTCGTACGCACGGCGTTCGGACCAAGCTTAATTAGGCTATTAAGCTCATGCCTTAGATAAGGCATACCGGGTAGCGGCCCTTCTTTCGTGCTGTCCTTACCTAAGGCAGACCGGGTAGGAAGGGTTAATAAAGCTCCATTAGAATAGCTATTCATAAATGAAGTATATGTATACTGCATAGACTTCCATGTGAATACCCACCCTTGTTATTTAGCCTTCAGATGTGCAAATCCAAGCATACACATTGGTCATTAACACCTCAGTACGCCCAGTATACACCTCGCTACCTTTATTGTCGAGCCACCCAACCACCACCTACCAACCACCACCTACCACAATCACCCAACCACCCACTTCCACATCCATTAATTCCACTTCTTTAACCTCTTCTGTACCAGTGACATATTTTTAATTTGATTTCAGCTACATTTAGACGATTTTATGAAGCTTAGGAAGGATATATTTTTGTTGTATGTGATTGAGGGAGGCAGAAGGAATAACTGCCTATAGCGAGTGCCTCCCCCATAGTTGAAAGAGTGACCGGGCCAAAATCAAGGGACGTTTGAGCCAAAGTTCGAGCTAAAAGGGTTAATTGAGATAATGTGTAGCCTTTTAATCTTTCCTAAGCATTATAAATTCGTCTAATAGTTGCCAGAATACAATGAAAAGGACGTCGCCGGTACAGTAGGGGTTAAGGAGGAGGTAGTTGCTTTTTCTCCCTCTTGTTTAGTCCCCTTAGCTTTGACATTTTATAAGATGTTCGTTCCATTAGTTTGGCGATTTTAAGAATTTTCGCCTCGTGTCTCTGTCAATAATAATGACCTTGTGTGCCATTTAGGTGTCGATTTTTTTTCATGGCGAGCAATAGAGAGCCTATTGCATGTTTGTTGTTTGTCTGCCTAGCTAATACAAAACACACTCCCTTTGTGGGTAGCGATGGTAAAACAACCTCTTGGCATATTAAGGGGACAGTGGCTGATTGTTTGGTTTATTAATTCATTTTTTCATATATTTGTTTAGTTTCCTCCCTAGACCTCCATCAAGCTTAGAAAAACACCCCCCTTCAAAATAGATTTGTATATTTTCCGATAGAAAAATGTCCCGGCCAAAGGCCGATTCCTCCAAAAATTACAGGCTCGCTATCGCTCGCCAGGAAAAAATTGACACCTAAATGGCACGAGGGTCCTAATATTGAAAAAAACAAAAAATAAGGGGTGAAAGGTCATAAAATACCCAAACTAATGGAACCAACATCTTAAAATCTCAAAACTAGTGGGGCTAAACATTAGGGAGAAGAGGGTCCAGAAAAACGGTCAAGCTGTCTCCCCTTAATTGTGATAGATTAACCATTTTAGTACAGTTGGCCAAATAAGTCGTATCGCCGCGGCTGTCATTACGTTATGCTAGCTGTATGCTGTATTAATGTCTGTCAGATGTTGAATAGGGTGTGTAAAGATAGCAACATTTTTGTATATCTCACTCGAAACGATGAATTAAAGCTTAGATAGTGCTGATACCAACTATTGATCGAAATATATCTGATGCCGCGACGTCACATATTTGGCCGACTGGACCTTTTAGCTTTACTCTGGCTACTATTAAGCGATTTTATTCAGTTTAAAAAGGGCCTCCAGCAATTAACTAGCTTCTAATGATCTCATTTAACCATTATTCCTGCCTCAGATCCTTCTTAAAATGCACAAACTCGTCTAACTAAAGCGATATTTGTTTAAAGCTTGATAGAGGTCTATGGAACAAACTAAAACAACTATATATATATACACTGTATACCAATAATAATATATGATATATGATAAAATATGACAACGTCCCCTTAACCCTTTGAGTACCATCGACGTGGGTTATATTTTATTCTAGCTCTGTTTAGACGATATTATAATGCAGCTAAGTGTTAGTTAAATGGGTTGGTTGAGATCGTTTGAAGCAATAATATTGCTAGAGGTCCTTCTTAAACTGAAATAAATCGTCTAACAGTTGCCAGAACATGATAACAAGGACATCCCTGGTACAGTATGGGTAAACTGCTCATCAATAACAATCATGCTTTTCACTCCCCAACATAACTTTTTACATTAAGGGGGGATGGGCCGGTTTTCTGGACCACTTTCTCCCTCATGTTTAACCCCATTAGTTTTCAGATGTTAAGATGTTTGCCTCATTAGTTAGTCGATTGTAAGACCTTTCCCCTCATTTCTTCGTCGATATTTAGACCTTCGTGCTATTTAGGTGTCGATTTTTTCCCTGGCGAACGATAGTGAGCCTGTAATGTTGGAAGAACCGGCCTTTGGCCGGAAATTTGTTCTACCGAAAAATGTACAAATTAATCTAGATTAATCTAATGGATTTGTTTTTTTAATTTGATGGAGGTCTAGAGAAGAAACTAGAAAAATAACGAGTACATGCAAAAATCGCCCAAAAAGTGAATCATCTCCCCTTAACCAAGAGGATTTACGAAGCCAAACTCGCACACATTCACTGAACAAACGCCATTACATTTATCAAGTTAAAAATCCCTTGATGCCCAAATTAACTGGAATTAGTAAAGCTTAACTGCACACATGGAGTTTGTAATTACGCGTATTAGTAATGTGTTATACTGAACCATTGATGTTGGTCTTTAAGGGGAGATCTCCACTTGAGGGATTTTTTTCTTGACCCCTTTCTCCCTCATGTCTAATCCCATTGATTTTTCTAAGTTTAAGACGTTCGCCCCATTATTTTGACGATTTTAAGAACTTTCGACCCATTTCTGTCAATTTTAAGACCTTTCGTGCCATTTAGGTGTCGATTTTATCCTGGCGAGCGATAGCGAGCCTGTAATTTAAGAGGAATCAGCCTTCGGCCGGGACATTTTTCTACCGAAAAATGTACAAATTTATCTTGAAAGGGGGTCAAATCTTAAGCTTGATGGATATCTAGAGACCAAACTAAATACCTCCCCTTAACCCCTTCTGTACCGGCGACGTTTTTTCAATTAAATTCTAGCTTTATTTATACGATTTTGTGCAGTTTAAGAAGGTTCTGTGGTAGTAAAAGGAATATATACGTGAGATAGTTCGAAACCTGATAATTGTTGAGACCCTTATTAAACTGAATATAATTGTCTAATAGTTGCCAAAATAAAGTTAAAAGGAAGGCATCGTTACTGAAGGGGTTAATTATATTACGTAATACATTATACTTAACCCCTTCTGTACCGGCGGCGTCTATTTAAGTTTATTATCTCTGTATTTAGACAATTTTGTGCAGTTTAAGGAGGATTTGTGGTAATACAAATTGTTAAGTGAGATAGTTCGAAGCCTGTTAATCACTGGAGGCCCTATTTAAGCTGAATAAAATAGCGGTTTCATATTTGTACATTAAGTATCGAAAAATAAGTTGCCAAGGGATTCTATTTACCATCAGCTGGACAAAAAATAGATAATAGTAAAATTAAGTAACACACCGTTCTTAACATTAATCATCAATTACAAACCCCAATGAACTTGAATAAACTAATTAACGCATCTGGTCCTCCCGGGATTCGAACTCGGGACACCACACCCAGAACATAAGTATCTAAACCATTACACCACCAACACAGTTTGTTTTTTATTCCGCAGTCAATCAGTCGTACAATGGCGCTACTAAGTGATGTCTCGGCACCAAGTATGTTTTGATCAATAGTTGGTATTAGCAACATCTAAGCTTCATTTCTTCATATCGAGTGAAATATACAAACATGTTCCTACACTTAACCACCCTATTCAACATCTGGCAGACATTATTACAGCACACAGCAAGCCAAACGTAATGCGGCTGGGACATGACTTATTAGCGCGACCTCGAGAGCCTTCGCTGATATTCCTGAGACATGGCATCTGGTGTTTAGCTTGGGGATGTTGGAATGTGTGTGTGTGAGAGAGAGAGAGAGAGAGAGAGAGAGAGAGAGAGAGAGAGAGAGAGAGAGAGAGAGAGAGAGAGAGAGAGAGAGAGAGAGAGAAACTAATTGTTGATAACTCTGTTATCATTAGGGAATTGTATGTAATTTAAGGAGGATATCTAGGAATCAAAGGGGTAAATACCATCTCAATAACTGTTTAGCTAGAATCAAAGGTAAAAATGCACCATGGTGCTGAAGGGGTTAACAATAGTCACAACCATAATCACTCACTAGCACAGTTTCGCTCATGCAACATCAAGCACACCACCAATATAACCACACATAGGAAAACAAGAATAAAAACACTAATAATAGCATATACCAACACCATTAGATACCAAAGCCACCACTCACAACAATTATTACATGCCAACATAACCATCAACCAACACCACCACATACCAACACCACCACATACCAACACCACCACATACCAACACACACCGTCAATAACACACTCCAACACCGCCAAGCACCTACACTAACACCCACCCACAATAACACCTACATCTCGTGTTTTTTGTTTCAACTTTTGTTACGATGGTGCAACTTTGTTTTGTGGGGTCGTAGTGGGGGTGGGGGGGGGGGGGGGGGGGGAATTGGGGAAAGTAGAGGGAGAGTGGATGCAGGGCCGGGGGATTATTATGGGGGTGCAGGGGGGGTGTGGGGGGGGGGGGTGTATTGGGGTAGTAGAGGGAGGGGGAGAATTCTGGGAAAGGGAAGGAGAGTGGGGATGCAGAGTGTGGGGGGGGAGTGTATTGAGGGTAGTAGATGGAGGGGGGATGCAGGGAAGGGGGAGTGTAGTGGGGGTGCAGGATGGGAGGGTGTAATGGAGGTAGTAGAGGGAGGGGGGAGGGATGCAGGGAAAGGGGAGGAGAGTGGTGGGGGGGGGGGTAATGGAGGTAGTAGAGGGAGGGGAGAATGCAGGATAAGGGGATTATAGTGGGGGTGCAGGGTGGGGTATGTGGTGGAGGTGGTAGAGGGAGGGAGAGGGATGCAGGGAAAGTAGAGGAGAGTGGGGGTGGAGGGGTGTACCGGTAGTGGAGGTAGTAGAGGGAGGGGGAGAATGAAGGATAAGGGGATTATAGTGGGGGTGCAGGGTGGGGTATGTGGTGGAGGTGGTAGAGGGAGAGGGATGCAGGGAAAGTGGGGGTGGAGGGGTGTACCGGTAGTGGAGGTAGTAGAGGGAGGGGGAGATACAGTGAAAAGGGAGGGGAGTGGGGGTGCAGAGTGGGTGGGGGGTAGTAGAGGGAGGGGGAGATTGGGGGAGCAGAATGGGTGGGGGGGGGTAGTGGAGGTAGTAGAGGGAGGGGGAGATGCAGGGAAAGAAGAGGATAGTGGGGGTGTAGTGGGGGTGTAGTGGAGGTAGTTGAGGGAGGGGGAGAATGCAGGGAAGGGGGAGCACAGTTGTCACCCCTCAACTCCAAAAATAAATCTATACGGAGTGCGATCACGACAACAAACATATTATATCCTTGTATAGTCGTGTTTTGTACCCAGTATCAATGTTGACGAAAAAGGAACATGACACATATAGATATTCCGTGTGTGTGTGTGTGTGTGTGTGTGTGTGTGTGTAGGGGTCGGGGGGGGGGGGGGGGAGGTTCTACAACTGAAGTAATATTATTCGTTTGATATCAGCGCTCTTTTTATAAATTTCGCATAACAAGGCACTGCAGTTTAATGAGCAATTGGAGGCGATCTTATAAACTAATGCCCATTCCCAACATTGTTTTGTTTTTTTGTACCACCACAAATTTTAGTATATAAAGTTTGATCTTTTATGAATGCACCTATTAATATATTTGTATCATTGGGATAAAATGTCATACAACCATTTCTGTTTTCATGGATGGTATAGAAACAATTTGTGCTCCATTGATTTTGCAGTTTGTTTTTGTTTGAGGACAGGTCGACACTTTTATCAGTTGAGCCATTGAAAGCCTTCTGGAGTGTTAGGGGACTGAGAGGCAGGGACAGGACAGTGGAGCCTATACTGTATATACTTCCACCCTGATTGGTGTGGTAGGTCACTGGATACATTGATAGGGAGTGGGGACATTCAGATGAGGCGAGGGGAGAACATGGGAGGGGAGAAAGATGAAGGTCAGGTGATGAGAGAAATGAAAAGAACATGTACGTATGTATACTATATGCTCAGGCACATACCACATAGCTGTGGGTGGACGACTCGAGACAGAGCTCGAACAGAAGCAAAATAAAATATCAATACACAAATTCACACACGGGAGAAGACCCAGAGACCAAGGCCTATTTGGGGTCCCCAGCAAAAGACTCCCAGGTCCCAGTCCCCCGGGCCAGGCGCCATTCGGACTACTATCTAGTCCAACTGGCACCAGAACCCCAGTCCCTACGACCGCACTATCACTCATCCATTCACAATCACTCTCCGTTCATTCCCACTCATCACCAATTATCCTGCCTGTTCCTCAGCCATCTCTCTACCTTCCAACAGTTTTTTCACACAATCTCTCCATCTCCTCAGAGGTCTTACTTTCAATCAAATTCCTCCCGTTTCTGACTCCTATATTCTCTTTGTATGCCTTTCATCGTCCATTCGTTCATCATGTCCATACCAGCACAGCACCTCCCTTTCCACTCTGGCTGATAGGGATTTCTGTTGTCCCACTCTCCTACGTACATCTTCAATCCTCAATCCGTCTCGACACGCCACTCCATACACTCCCAAAGCAGCTCATCTACATCAAATCCAACCTTCTTTTCTCTTGCATATTTCGACCCAATATCTCAGCCCCATACATCACTGCTGTTACAACCATCCCTTGGTGCATTGCACTTTTAGCTTTCATTCCGAAATTTCTCACCTTCCACACACTTCCCATTGATAACTAAAAAATTTTTTTTCCCTACCTCACACACTCCGTGTCTTGACGGTGTAATGGTTAGACTGTGTAAGTTCTGTATGAGATATCCTAGGTTCGAATCCTGGAAGAATCACATGTTTTCATAAATTTAATTTGGGGGTTATTGGTGTTAAAAGCAATGTTAAACAAATATTCCCTCCATTTCCACACCCACGCCCCGCTTATCACTCCTCCTAGATATATAAAACACTCCACTTGTTCGGGCACTTGCCCTTCCTTCCGTCATCACTATCCCCTCGTCCTATGCTTGCACCCCTCTCTCCCCATCCCTCTCCTCTCCCGTTATCAACCTCCTCCGTCCTCCCTAGTTTTGCTACCTCCACCCCCCACCCCCCTCTCCCCTCCGGCATAAACCTTCTCCCTCCTCCCTAGTCATGCACCCCCCCCCCTTCCACTCCTCTCCTCCCCCGTCATCAACCTCTTCCTTAGTCTTGCCCCCCCCCCCTCTCTCTCACTCCATCACCCCTCCGGCACCAACCTCCTTCCCTCTCCCTTTATTTCTTCCACAGGGCGAGTCTTGTCCTCAGCTTCATGTAGGAATTTGGTCAGGGTAAGTGAAGGACTTGTTTCCGCGGGGGGGACTCTTTGTGGCGGAGGAACACAAGGGAGGGGATTTGGGGACAACGATAAAGCTTATATGTGTTGGCCAGATATGTATGTGTGCGTCTGAGAGAGAGAGAGAAAGAGAGCAATTGCTGTTAACACTGGCATTACCTGAATTGTTTGCATGCATCATCATACCAGGTAATTAGACAATATTTGTAAACTAAAATAATAGATCTAGAATCCTCCATCGGGAACTATAATATATATATATATATATATATTCTACAGAATATTCCATCCTTTCAAATAATACCAACCAATAATACCAACCAAAGCCAACCTTGATTCTCTTCTTCCCTTCCTTTAAAAGTCTTTGAAAATAAAACATACACACTACTCTCTAACAGGCTGAATGTCTTGCTCTACCATTAATATATTTACTATTTGTGTCACTTTTAGTCTGGTGCTATGTGACTGTTTTTACATTATAAATTATACAATATCGCAATTCGATGGAATAAAAACACACACCTCCTCCCCCCCCCCCCCCCCCCACACACACACAATGAAATTAATGTATTAGCACAGCGTGAGTTGGAACACGCAACACAGATAGACAGCGATATAATCATATATACGAGAACATACAGTCCCTCTGTCTTTCTGGCAAGCAATATATATATATATATATACTGGGCACAGAGGTGCATGGGGGCGGTTTGTTCGTGGCCACCCCTTCGGGGATCACGGCGTCAGGCAATAGATAGATAGATAGATATAGATAGATGGCGTTGTGTATGTGTGTTTAAGAGTGAGGGTCTGAGTGTACAGGGTGAGACAATGAAGCACGAACGAGGTGGCTTCAGAGATGGGGTCACTTCGGGCCATGAGTGAGCACCGTGCCTCATGTGAAGGCAAGATGGCAGGTGCTCGTTGTACTCTACATGCCTCACATGTCTCACTCTCTAGACTGGAACAAGACCTCACAGGCTTCACTGCTCATTCTGAAGCGGTGAATGTTCAGGCTCTCAGCCTATGCCCGAGAGGGAGTAAGTTGGAATATAGAAAAAATAAAAAAAAAATAAAAAAAAATATATATATATATATATATATTTGTATCCAGTATATACTGTATATACTGTATATATATCGGGGAGGTGTGGTGGAGTGGTCTTGCCACTGGCCTGGTAATCCAAAGGTCCCGGGTTCAAATCCCGATGTATCAATGGGAAGATATTATTGGGATGGAATTTGAGCTGTACCTAGTATCAGTGCATTACCACAAGCCCACCGAAACGTCAATAAAATACCCTCATTGTTCCCTGATTAAATAGCAGTGTATGAATATTCCCATATTCAAAATATGCTATAGGGGTGCAATGCCTGGTGAGTTATCTGCTCAACAGGTGGCGTTGTGTGTGTGTAAGTGTGAGAGTCCGAGTGTAGCGGGTGAGACAGTGAAGCACGGGAACGAGATGGCTTCAGAGATGGGGTCGTTTCGGGCCATGAGTGAGCACCATGCCTCATGTGAAGGCAAGATGGCAGGTGCTCGTTGTACTCTACGTGCTTCACATGTCTCACTCCCTAGACTGGAACAAGACCTCACGGGCTTCACTGTTCATTGTAAAACGGTGAATGTTAAGGCTCTCAGCCTATGCCCGAGAGGAAGTAAGTTGGAATATAGAAAAAAAAAAAAAAAAAAAATATATATATACTGTATATCCAAGCATGTCATCCGATTTTGTGACCATAGTAAAGGCAATTAATAACTTCTTTTTTTAATAGATCCGTTTGTTCGTGTGCTGCTGTACGGATGCCTGTCTGTGGACGTTATATTCGTTGAAGAATACCGGGTGCAAAAGACATATTCTACGGGAACGGTGTTGATGAGGGTGTCGCGTAGATGATTGCATGTTATTATATAGCATCCTGCTGTTTGAGGTATTGCAGTTATGCGTATCAAGCTGTGTTTGTAATTGCATGGCAGTGTTTGTTTGCGTGTGGCTGTGTTTTTGTCAGATATATTATGACTGTGTGACGCATTTCATGATATATTACAACCTACACATAAGAATATGTAACTGCACTCTTAAGGGGGGATGGGCTATTTTATTTGCTAATTTATTTGTCTTTTTATAATTTTTTAGTTTCCTTCCCAGACCTCCATCATGATTAAAAAAAACATCCCTTAGATCCCCTTTCGAGATGAATTTGTAAATTTTTCGGTAGAAGGCCGATTCCTCCTACAATTACAGGCTCGCTATTCCTCACCAGGAAAAAGTCGACACCTACTGTAAATGGCACGAAATGTCCTAATATTGACAACAACAAAATGGGGTGAAAGGTCTTAAAATCGCCGAAATAATGAGTCGAACTCCTTAAAATCTGAAAATTAATGGGGCTAAACATGAGGGAGAAGGGGGTTCGGTAAATATTTAGTTTTACACCGGGGACGATTTTTACAAGTATTTTTTAGTTTTTGTCCTTGTTTTGGTTTTTTTTTAGTTGTGTTTTTTTATGAACCCCATCGGAAAATGCAAAACAAGTCTTATCCATCAATCTTAAGACACGGCCGCCGATAGTGGGGAGGGCTATGAAGATCAGGGAAATTGCGGGGTAAGAGGCGTAAATAAAGGGGTAATATTGGAAGAACTCTGAAACCTAACCTAACCTAACCTAACCTAAGCAACAGAAAATAGAGATCGGGTGAGCCGTGCGAGATTTAGGGATTTTTTTTAGACATTTAGGGATTTTTTATAATGAATTACCGACGGGGTGGACATATATGGCAATGAAGTACATGACCTAACTAACATATTTGTCTAAATAATATATCGATGGTTTCGACCCGGTGTAGAAATAAATAAATTCCGGGGGTTCCGAAAAACGGCCGCCTGTCCCTCTTTAAATATGTATAGGTATTTCTTATTGTAATACTAAATTTGTTGGAATATATACATTTTGTTGCTTAATGCATGCACAATAAGCGTTTTCATTATGTACACAGCTATATAAAGTGTTCATCAATGACATTGGGATTCCCTAATATTATTATAATCAAAAGTGCAAGTCAAATTATAGCCAGAAAACAATAACGAAATGCATATTGTATCTTGTCAGGAGATTTCAACGTTCACCGCCGTCAATGGCTCTCCTCTCATACTTCTGACCAACCTGGTGAACAAGCCTACGTCTTTTCTATCCTAAATGACCTAGAGCAGTTGGTTCTGCAACCAACCCGTATCCCGGATCGCTTCGGAGATCGGCCCAACATTCTTGAATTGTTTCTAACTTCTAACCCTTCTTCTTATACTGTCAATCTTTTCTCTCCTTTGGGCTCCTCCGACCATAAACTTATCTGTCACCTGTCCTATCTCTCCAATACAGCCACCCGATTCTCCCAACCGGCGGCGCTTGTGGCGTTTTGGCGCTGCCGACTGGGAGGCTCTTCGGCAGTATTTCGATTCCCCATGGAATTATTTTTGCTTCCGTGGCTGGAGAACCTCTGAGAGTGTTGAACTCATTACCGAGGTAATCCTCTCAGGCATGAAAGCATACATTCCATTTTCCTTCTCTCAGACTAATGCAAAAAAATCTTGGTTTACTCACGCTTGTGCAACAAGGAGGAAGCATTCAAACGGTACCGACGCCTTAAAACTCAATAATCTCATTCTTCCTAAGTTTCTGCCCGGAATCAATCCAAGTCTGTTCTTTGACTTGCCAAGCACTCTTTCATCAATAATATATGCACTGAACTTTCCAACTCTAGCTCTTCCCAAGCTTTCTGGTATCTAGCCAATAACTTCTCTAACAATTTGTCTTCCTTGTCTTTCCCTCCCATTTTTCACTCTGATGGCACATGTGGAGAATTTCGTCTCGACTGCCCTAGTCGACCTTTGTTAACAAAACTTCTCGGTCAATATACAGGAGACGCAACAATATAGGTAGCACATTTTTAATGGTAGTTTTGGGTTCCTATCATCATATGCTTCATTTCTATATACTTTTTATCCCCGGGAAAAAAAAAAAAAAAAAAATGATTTTTTTTTTTCATTAGCCTAACCAAAAAACTTAACCTAACCTAACCTAACCTAACCTAACCTAAATGTATTTGGGGGCTATTAGGTTAGGTTAGGTTAGGTTTTTTGGTTAGGTTAATGACCAAAACAAAAAAAATCCAAAGAAAAAAAATGAAAAATCACAAGATTTTTTTGTTTTGTTTTGTTTAAAAAGTATATAGAAATGAAGCACATGATGATAGGAACCCAAAACGGTTAATATACAGGAGACGCAACAATGTGTTTTTCAGGTATTTGTTTTGGTATTTTGATTTTGTTTTTGGTGTTTTAGTCGTATCTAGTGATGAAATTGAATGGGAATTAAGCATTTACTCATTATCCATCAATCTAAAGACACGCCCCCCGATAGTGGGGAGGGCTATGAAGATCAGGGAAATTGAGGGGTAAAAAGCGTATAGAACACTATAGAACACGATAATACACATTTGTAACCCAAATTTGGCTCGGGTTTGTTCAATTTCCAGACCCATAAAACCCGATTTTTTGAAAACCCGAGCCAAGTTTGACGAAAACTTGGCTCGGATTTAACAAATGTAAAAATGAAAAAAACACAGTAACCTTGGTAAAATATTGGCTCGGGTTTTTGTCAATTTCCAGACCCATAAAACCCGACTTTTTGAAAACCCGAGCCAAGTTTTGACGAAACTTGGCTTGGATTTAACTAATTTAAAAATTAAAATAACACAGTAACCTTATTAACATGTTGGCTCGGGTTTTGTAAATTTCCATACCCGTATAACCCGACATTTAGAAAACACGAGCCAAGTTTTGACGAAACTTGGCTCGGATTTGACTAATGTTCATGTTAAAATTACACAGTAACCCTAATAAAATCTTTGTTTGGGTTTTCATAAGGTTAACATTAGCCTAACCTAACGAAGTAAGAATGGGGTTAACATTAGCCTAACCTAACAATCTTACCTAACCTAACCTAGTAAGAATGGGGTTAACATTAGCCTAACCTAACAACCTTACCTAACCTAACCTAACTAGTAAGAATGGGGTTAACATTAGCCTAACCTAACAACCCAACCTAACCTAACCTAGTAAGAATGGGGTTAACATTAGCCTAAACCTAACAACCTTACCTAACTAACCTAGTAAGAATGGGGTTAACATTAGCCTAACCTAACAACCTTTACCTAACCTAACCTAGTAAGAATGGGGTTAACATTAGCCTAACCTAACAACCTTACCTAACCTAACCTAGTAAGAATGGGGTTAACATTAGCCCTAACCTAACAACCTTACCTAACCTAACCTAGTAAGAATGGGGTTAACATTAGCCTAACCTAACAACCTTACCTAACCTAAACCTAGTATTATTGGTGGGGGCTGCCGCCCCCACACCCTCCGGTGGTTGGGTACTGGCTGAAAAACTTTTGTTTTACAGTAGGCCTATGTATTTTATTTTATTTTTGTTCTCCCTTATATACATTTCAGCCTTAATGACATATATAGCAATGATGTATAGCCTATGCTCTACCGGATCTATTAGGCCTAAAAAGATCGATGGGCTAACTGTCGGTCCAAAACATCAGTATAACCAAACTAGCCCTTGCATGCCAGTTTAATCCTATGCGAAAAAATCTTTTACTTTATGTTACTTTGCGATGACTCATTAAGATTCCCGAGCTAGCTGTGGTCCGGCTCCTTTATGTTGTCCCAACCAACCAACCAACTAACCTTAATGAACAGAGGAGGTACTGGGCTGCCTGGCTGGCCGCTGGAGGCTCGATCACCACTCATCTTGGTCAACAGCTGGTGGATTTTTGTTTCGAAATTTTCCATGTAAAACAAGTGTATGTGCATTTCAAAACCAGCTGTCCTCGTCAGCTGTATTTGGAACACTGGTTATTGCACTTTGGACAGTTTACACTTATTGGAAGGCGAAAAGGTCTTAAGCAGCCTCAGTGTTTTTAAAAGACGGTGGAAAAAGCTTTGATCGGCTCACACCCTCTACACAAGCTGGCCAGAGTCAAACTGACAGCTTATATCCTGGGCCACCTGTTTTCCAAATCATGGCATCACCTGATTGGTCGATAGACATCACGTGTCAGTGAACTCGAGTACTCTTGGCATGAATTAGGTAGGGTGATTACTTTGGCTACGACGCCACCAGTATAGTTCATTGCATTCGCCACCAGATGTCTCAGTTGTTGACTGACAGTCACGCAAAAGAAGTCTCCCAGATGAAGACGAAAAAGAAGAAGTGTAAACAAACCCTTAAAACGTAAATATCCATATAATATGTATTATGTTAGTTTCCCGGGAATGACACCTACGTCAACAATTTGGAGAAAAATCGCTTAATCACATGCTATTGAGCTTAATTTTTTACCAATATTGTAGCGCCTCCTGTATATTGACCCCCAAAACTACCATTAGAAATTTGCTTCCTATATTGTTGCGTCTCCTGTATATTGACCAACTTCTCTCGATAAATCTACAGTTATACTACCCCTATTTTGTCGCTATTCTGTTGGAACTAATGGGTTAATATTTAGTAGTAGACTTAGTATGGTTTGATGATGCGCGGAAATGTATATTTTACTTGAAATAGATACATTGAAGTATTACAAACCTTCGCAAACCCATAAACAGGGAACGTGAGCTGGGTTTAGACCGTCGCGCACCCATAAACAGAGAACGTGAGGGGGAGTTTAGACCGTCGCGGAGACGGGTTACTTTTCGGTTAGGTTAGGTTAAGTTAAGTTAGGTTAGGCTAATGTTAAAAATACTAAAATGCGACGGTCCTCGGTATTAAACAACACTGTATATCAAATAAAAAATAAAAAACAACAACATATTACCTGAAAAACTCGTATCTGGTTGGTGATAATTTTTTATCAAAATGTTTTTTCCAGTTTCCGCGTCTGCTGAACCATCCAAAAACACGCTAAAAGGCGTAGTTTGAAGGGGGGAGGTGGTGGGGGGTAGTGGGGGAGGGGTAGTATAACTGTAGATTTACCCTTCTCTAACCTCCCGTAAATTATATGGGCAAATGTTATAGGTTCAAATATTATATGAATAACTGTGTCACGTACTCACCACATTAGTCACTCCCTGCATTTATGCCTGATGGTAGACCTATGAACCACTCACTGAAACAAAAAATTAGTCTAAATTAGTATTAAGACTTCCTTTGTCTATTGATAAGTATAACGTGTGTGAAAGTTCGGTTCAATGTTATTTTAATACCACGAATTTTATTGATATATTTGAAGATAAATATTGAATCTATATGCTCTAAAGATCATAAGAAAATTTGTTTTAACCCTCGGCAAAACCTAATAAAAAAGTATGGTACTAACATTTATTTTTCGTAACAAGGTTGTCAATACGGTACTTCCAGTTATCGACAGCTCTAAAGATCATATGAAAATGTGTTAAACCCTCGGAAAAACCTAATATAAAAGTATGCTACTAAAATTTAATTTTCGTAACAAGGTTGTCAATACGGTACTTTCCCGTTACCAATGTAAAATCAAAGCTGAACATTGCAGAGTAAACACCGTAGACTTAATCGACTTTTCTTTCACCTTCGTATAATCGACAGCCAATTTTTTTTTTTTTTTATTTACTAAGGGATTAGTACTCAACCAGCGGGGGTGTGGGGGCGGCAGCCCCCACCCAAAATACTAGGTTAGGTTAGGTAAGGTTGTTAGGTTAGGCTAATGTCTTTTCGGGGAACAACATCGATCGATAGGCCTTATGGGGAAAATAGGTTTTCCCGAGATTTCTAATTAATTACAAACACTATAATTATATTGATGCAAATGAACAATTTTGTTTATAAAAAACACTGAAAATTCGTGGTATTAAAATAAAAAAAATCCGAAAGTTCTAATGTATCAATAACGTATCAATAATGTACAGTATCAATAACGTATTATTGGGATGTAATTTGTGTTGTACCTAGTCTCAGTGCATTACCACAACAGACCGAAATGCCAAAAAAATACCCTCATTGTTCCCTGATTAAATAGCATTGTATGAATATTCCCATATACAAAATATGTTACACGGGGGCAATGCCTAGTGAGTTAATTGCTCAATGGGTGGCGTTCTGAGAGTGAGGGTCCAAGTGTGGGGGGTTGAGACCGTGAAGCGCAGAGGTGAAGCGGCTTCAGAGATGGAGTTGCTTTGAGCCGGGGTGCTTCACATGTCTCACTCCCTAGACTGGAACAAGACATCACGGGCTCACCGTGTTCAGCGGTGTAGTGTAAAGGCTCTCAGCCTATGCCCGAGAGGGAGTAGTTGGAATATAGAAAACAAAAATATATATCTTTCAATATTATTCAATTATTTATATGGATAGAATGTATAACTATGATTATATAACTTACGGTTATTTTGTAATAAACACGCAGTGTAACGCCCTCTTAACCCGTACAGCCCCAGCGACGCGCCTGGCGCGTCGGCGATGTATGTAACGCACAGCCCCAGAGACGCGCCTGGCGCGTCACCCTAATTGCGCCGACCGTAACCTCAGGTGTAGCCACTCAAGAGGGCTCAGATTTGTATGGGAACTGTGTACGTATCCCACGCAATCGTGCCGATGGTTGAAAACTCTCAAAGTCCAAGTGCGTGCGCGAGAGCGCACAATAACCTGGTTTTTTGGGGTAATTGCCTTCAATTTTTTACTCTTGTAAAATACGTTTTCGGGGGCTCTGTAGGACCATTCTTTAAGCTTTTTGAGCGGTTTTTCGTGGTTTTTCCTTCATTCCTAACCCATTCGCTATTGTTTCTGGAATAAAACCATTTTTTGAAAACCGGCCGGGTTCTGGTGAACAAACATTACAAAACTAGCCGGGGCTGGACGGGTTAAGAAAGTAAAGTCACCCGAAATATTCCTACTCACTGGCCAGGACTATGGTATATACTAGGGTACTTATCCTTAAGAAACGAGGATCAATTATTATAGTCAGAGCCTTATGTTAATTAATCAATAGTGGATACATTTTCACACTATCCGTAATTTAAGCAATCACTTTGTAGTGGGTCTTTACTCTTCCGCTGTTTATCGGCAACTGACTCCCAAAGTTCCAAACCCGTTCTCCAGGTCATCGTCATGTCTTATAGTTCAGTGGTTCATAATGCTCGGAAATATGTTCCGTGTACAGTATTAATTATACGATGTGATCGTAAATATCCTATAATTATGTAACTATGCAATAGTAAATATCATAATAATATACTACCGGTATCATAATTAGTTTCATGATTTAAGCAAACCCAAACGTATGTACAATTATTTACAGAATTTCCTTATCTAATCTACCTTTTTTTTTTTTTTTTTTTTTTTTTTCTATGTGATTGAGGGAGGCAAAAGGCATAACTGCCTATAGCGAGTGCCTCCCCCATAGTTGAAAGAGTGACAGGGCCAAAATCAAGGGACGTTCGAGCCAAAATGCCTGGACACACGGAGTTTGAAGTTATTTAAGTCATAGGAAGAGGGAAAGACTGATTCTGGGAGAGAGTTCCAGAGCTCAGATGTTGAGTAGAAGAAAGTTTGAGAGTAACGTTTCACTCTTGGCTTGGAGAGTTGCACAGAGTAGGGGTGGGATTGAGTTGCAAGACGGGTACCACGTGCCCTACGTAAAGGAGGTGGTATGCACTGGGATAGCTCTGAGGAACACTGATTATTATAGTAGCGATAGAATAGCGAGAGAGATGCAACATTGCGGCGGAGAGAGAGAGATTGCAGAGAGTTGGTGAGTGGACGGGAGTTAATGATACGAAAGGCCTTCCTTTCAACTTTGTCTAGGAGAGCGGTGTGAGAGGAACCTCCCCACACATGTGAACAATACTCAATACAAGGGCGCACTATGCCCCTGTACAGAGCAAGAAGCTGTGCAGGGGAAAAGAACCCCCTAAGGCGGTTGAGCACACCCAGCTTCTGGGAGGCTGCCTTAGCAAGACTGGTAATATGGTCCTTCCAAATGAGAGCAGAAGAAAAAGAGACACCAAGAATATTGAGAGAAGATGAAGGGTTGATTTTTGTATTGTTGAAGAATAAGGGATAGTCCGCTGGGAGATCCTGACGGGTAGATAGATGGAGAAATTGGGTTTTGGAAGCATTAAAGTTAACAAGGTTTTCTCTGCCCCAATTGGAAATAGTATTTAGATCAGAATTTAAGAGTTCTATGGCTTCATTACGTTTGTCGTTGAGGGATTGCTGGCTGGGGCGTTCTGAAAAACTAATGGAGTAGTGTAAGGTTGAGTCGTCTGCGTATGAATGGATGGGAATTAAGGTACAGTTAAGGAGATCATTTATAAAAATTAGAAAGAGAATAGGAGATAGGACAGAGCCCTGAGGAACACCGGAGTTTATAAGGTGAGGAAGTGAACAATGGCCGTCCACAACCGCAGCTATGGAACGGCCGGAAAGGAAATTAGAGACAAAGGCACAGATGGAGGGATAGAAACCGAAGGAGGGTAGTTTAGAAATTAACGATTTATGCCAGACTCTATCGAAGGCTTTCGATATGTCTAGTGCAATAGAAAAAGTCTCACCGAAGTCCCGAAAGGAGGATGACCAAGAGTTAGTAAGATATGAAAGAAGATCACCAGTAGAGCGACCCTTAAGGAAGCCATACTGGCGATCTGAGAGCAGATTATGAGAAGAGAAATGCTTAAGAAATTTGGAAGCAAGAATAGTTTCAAAAACTTTAGAAAGACAAGAGATAAGAGCAATTGGACGATAGTTGGAGGGTTGAGAGCAGTCACCCTTCTTTGGGACAGGTTGAATGTGAGCAAACTTCCAGCATGAAGGGAAGACGTTAGAGGATAGACAGAGACGAAAGAGTTTGCCTAGGCAGGGAGTCAGCACGGAAGCACAGTTTTTGAGAACAACAGGAGGAACACCGTCCGGACCGTACGCCTTATTAGTGTTAAGCCCAGAGAGGGTAGAAAGTACATCTTAGAAGAGATTAGGATATTAGGCATAAGTAAGAGAGAGAAGGGCGGAGAGGGAGGAATAGCACCGGAATCATCCAAGGTGGAGTTTCTAGCAAAAGTTTGAGCGAAGAGTTTAGCTTTGTCAGAGGAAGAAGTGATGGTTGTGCCATCAGAGTGGGAAAGGGGAGGGAAAGACGAGGAAGAGAAATTGTTGGAGAGGTTTTTGGCTAGATGCCAGAAAGCTTGGGAAGAGCTGGAGTTGGATAGTTCAGTGCATTTATTATTGATGAAAGAGTGTTTGGCAAGTCGAAGAACAGATTTGGCTTGATTCCGGGCAGAAACATATGAAGAATGAGAGTCTTGAGTTTTAAGGCGTCGGTACCGTTTGAATGCTTCCTCCTTATTGCGGACAGCAGTAGAACAGGCGTGAGTAAACCAAGATTTTTTAGCATTAGTCTGAGAGAAAGAGAATGGAATGTATGCTTCCATGCCCGATAGGATTACCTCGGTAATGCGTTCAGCACTCTCCGAGGGTCCCCGGCCATGGAAGCAGAAATCATTCCATGGGAAATCAAAGAAGTACTGCCGAAGAGCCTCCCAGTCGGCAGCGCCAAAGTGCCACAAGCGCCGCCGGCTAGGAGGATCGGGTGGCTGTACTGGAGAGATAGGACAGGTGACAGAGATAAGTTTATGGTCGGAGGAGCCCAAAGGAGAGAAAAGATCGACAGTATAAGAAGAAGGGTTAGAAGTTAGAAACAGGTCAAGAATGTTGGGCCGATCTCCGATGCGATCCGGGATACGGGTGGGTTGCTGAACTAACTGCTCTAGGTCATTTAGGATAGAAAAGACGTAG
Organism: Paralithodes platypus; assembly: GCA_032716605.1. NCBI lineage: Eukaryota > Metazoa > Arthropoda > Malacostraca > Decapoda > Lithodidae > Paralithodes > Paralithodes platypus. The sequence goes on from CM064566.1 coordinate 16,873,285, forward strand.
GCTTGTTCACCAGGTGGATCAGTAGTGTGAGAGGAGAGCCATTGGCGGTGGTGAACGTTGAAATCTCCTAAGATGGAGATTTCTGAGAAAGGAGAAATGGATAGAATGTGTTCCACTGTAGAGTTTAGATAGTCAAAGAATTTAGGAAAGTTGGTAGAGTTAGGGGAAAGATAGACAGCACAGAAATATTTAGTAAGAGAATGACAGGAAAGTTTGAGCCATAAAGTTGAGAATTCAGAGGAGTCGAAATCGGGAACACGAGAGCAAGTGAGTTTGTTGTGCACATATGCACAACATCCGCCTTTGGCTTTGAAACTAGGATAGAGAAAGTAGGAGGATACAGAGAAGGGGTTGCTGGATGTTGCTACAGACACCTGGGTTTCGGTGAGGAAGAGAAGATCAGGTTTGTAGGAGGAGAGATGGTGCTCAACAGAGTGAAAGTTAGAGGAAAGTCCGCGAATGTTGCAGAAATTAATAGAAAGAGTAACAGGCCGAGGTCCAGGTAATTGTGTGGGGTCGTCAGGGGATGGTCGGTCGGGTGAGGGGGCATTTATGGTCCCCCCCCCTGGGGACTCCGAGGCTGGGCTTATGAGCGCCGGACTCGAAAATCTTTGACCCACATAAATTCCCGCCAATCCTTTGTGTCGAGCGATAGTAGACTGAAATATTTAGACACTCCGCCGCAACAAACTGAACGCTAATAGAGCTTCTTTGAGCATTTGTATTTTTAAGATATTGGCAAGTAATCATACAAAACTTAATTATATTAACTATATTACACAATTACGTTTTTATTATATAATGAATCAGTCTTTAGTAAATCTGTGGGATATATTTTCCACAGCACAACCATCACTTCTTCCTCTGACAAAGCTGAAGTCTTCACTCAAACTTTTGCTAGAAACTCCACCTTGGATGCTTCCGGTGCTATTCCTCCCTCTCCATCCCCCTCTCTCCTACTTATTATATTTTTTTCCACAAACCAACCTCACTTCTAAACTCAATTAATGAAATCAACACATACATGTTTCAATCTTAGAACTCGAACCTAGGATACTCACACCGAAATTCCGCGCACTTTTGCATTACGCTATCAAGACAGTTATCCTTTATACCCCTTTGTACTCTCCACCCCCCTCTCTCCTACTTATGCCTAATATCCTCTCTTCTAAAGATGTACTGTCTACCCTCTCTGGGCTTAATACTAAGAAGGCGTACGGTCCGGACGGTGTACCTCCTGTTGTACTAAAAAACTGTGCTTCCGTGCTCACTCCCTCCCTAGGCAAACTCTTTCGTCTCTGTCTATCCTCCAACATCTTCCCTTCTTGCTGGAAGTTTGCTCTCATGCAACCTGTCCCAAAGAAGGGTGACCGCTCTCAACCCTCCAACTATCGTCCAATTGCTCTCATCTCTTGTATCTCTAACGTTTTTGAAACTATTCTTGCTTCCAAATTTCTTAAGCATTTCTCTTCCCATAATCTACTCTCAGATCGCCAATATGGCTTCCTTAACCCATACCATACCGTAGGATGCAGTAATAAAAGCCCCTGCAGTCCCAAGCACTGTGGCAAAAATGGCATGAGAGACCACCTTTACACCTCAAGAGATGGAGCAAGACTGGCCCAGTCACCCTTCAGCGGATCTTATATAAGCTGAGAAGTGTTGCCAGACCGGTAGCAGTGCTTAACAAGTCGTGTTACCAACTACAGGGCTGTAGTTTCAAGAAAAGTACATTACTGACGAATATACTCGGGCCTGGGACTGGGGAGTTACTTATCTACTGACGAATATACACGAATATACTCGGGCCTGAGAATGTAAGTGTTAAGGGACGCTCTACTGGTGATCTTCTTTCATATCTTGCTAACTCTTGGTCATCCTCCATTCGGGACTTCAGTGAGACCTTTTCTATTGCACTAGACATATCGAAGGCCTTCGATAGAGTCTAGCACAAATCTTAAATTTCTAAACTACCCTCCTTCGGTTTTTATCCCTCCATCTGTGCCTTTGTCTCTAATTTCCTTTCCGGCCATTCCATAGCTGCGGTTGTGGACGGCCATCGCTCACTTTCTCATCCTATCAACTCCGGTGTTCCTCAGGGCTCTGTCCTATCTCCCATTCTCTTTCAAATTTTCATAAATGATCTTCTAAACTGTAACTCCAGTCTCATCCATTCACACGCAGACGACTCTACCTTACACTATTCAATTAGTTTTCCATAACGTTCCAGCCAGCAATCCCTCAAAAACAAACTTAATGAAGCCATACAACTCTTGTCTTCTTATCTAATTACTATTTCCATTTTGGGCAGTGAAAACCTTGTTGCCTTTAATGCTTCCAAAACCCCATTTCTCCTTCTATCTACCCGTCCGGAACTCCCAGAGGACCCTCCCTTATTTTTCAACAATACAAAAATCAATCCTTCATCTTCTCTCAATATTCTTGGTGTCTCTTTTTCTTCTGCTCTTACTTGGAAGGACCATATTACCAGTCTTGCTAAGGCAGCCTCCCAGAAGCTGGGTGTGCTCAATTGCCTTAAGTTTTGTTTACCTCTGCACAACTTCTTGCTCTGTACAGGGGCACAGTGCATCCTTGTATTGAGTATTGTTCACATGTGTGGGGTGGATCCTCTCACACCGCACTCCTAGACAAAGTAGAAAGGAAGGCCTTTCGTATCATTAACTCCCGTCCACTCACCAACTCTCTGCAATCTCTTTCTCTTTGCTGCAATGTTGCCTCTCTCTCGCTATCCTATCGCTACTACAACAATCAGTGTTCCTCAGTGTTCTCCCAGTGTATACCAGCTCCTCTCTTGCAACACACTTCCACCCCTACTTTGTGCAACTCTCCAACCCATGAGTGAAACGTTACTTTCAGTCTTTCTTCTATTTAACAGCTGAGCTTTGGAACACTCTCCCAGAATCAGTCTTTCCTTCTTCCTATTACTTAAATTGCTTTAAACTCCGTGTGTCCAGGAATTTTGACTCGAACATTCCTTGAAAAAAAATTATCTTAAATTTTGTTCTCATAAACAGGTGCTAGGATACCTGCAGTGGCAAACTATTTGAGCTATGCAGAAACGCTAGATATTTTTCCGTTATGTTACACCTTTATCATTGAATCATGGCTTGAGGCTTTCCATCATCAGTTTGGGCATGATATTTAAAACCTTCCAGCAACCTCATTAATCTTTAGTACATCTGAAGTGGCTGGGGCGGGGTGGGGTGGGGGGGGGAGGGGTTGAAGAGGAAATATCAACTCACGGCTGAATGAAAAATGACCGCAAATGACGCTAATGGCAGTGTAATTAATAATAGACGAGGACGAATTGATTGATACGCTTAGAGATATTAGTCATTAATTACGCAAGCTTCTCACATTATACAGTCGTCCAGAAACAGCTGATCACCACGGCTAACGTAACTGCCTTGTATCCTCTGTCACCGCTGATAAT
>CM064566.1:16881738-16896738 GCA_032716605.1 Paralithodes platypus
ACCTGAACCTTCTTTTTCAACCAAAGAGTGTGTATCTCCACAATTCGAAGCCGTCGCACTTTATATTCAGTAACGATCTCTCAATATCAATTAGAGTCACTTAAAATAGGTAAACGAGTTTGCAAGTGTAAGAGGTACAACCTCCTAAACTGATGTGATCTCTGTGTTTCTTTTTATACTTCCCTTGTTTTCTTAGGTGGTTGGACACTTCAAATCCTGGCCGTAGTTGTAGATTTATTTACATCATATAGAGTGTTTACAAAAATCTATAATTCTATTCTAAAATAATTACTGTTTTTTGTTCTATGTGGATGAGGGAGACAAATGCATAACTGCCTGTGACGAGTGCCTCCCCCAGAGTTAAAAGAGTGACATGGCCAAAATCAAGGAGCAGTCGAGTAAAAATGCCTGGACACACGGAGTTTGAAGCAATTTAAGTCATAGGATGAGGGAAAGATGGATTCAGGGAGAGAGTCTCTAAGCTAAGTAAACACTTGGGCCATGAGTAAATACATACATGATTTTAAAGACCGAGTGAGCCATGTCTTAACCCCTTCTGTACCTGTAACGTCTTTTTTTTCACCTACATTTAGCCGATTTTATGAAGCTTAGGAAGGAATATATGTTAGCTAAAACGATTAATTGAGATAGTCTGTAGCCTTTTAATGAGTAGACGTCCTTCCTAAGCTATACAAAATCGTCTAATAGTTGCCATAATATAATGAAAAGTACAATGATCTCATATCTACCACTCATAATCCAGTACATTCCTACGCAGATGAGTCAACACTCCACAGTTCCTTCACATTTACCAATTCTTTCACCCAACCCGATCTTATAAATTCAAAAATAAACACTGCAATTTCTCTGAACCAGGACCTTTCTAGAATTAATGAATGGGGACAAAAGAATCTAGTTTCCTTTAATGCACAGAAAACCAAGTACATTCAATTTTCTAACTGACAGAATCTCACTGACTCCCATATATTTTTTAATTATGTAAATATTCCCACTTCCCTTAGTATTGACATTTTCGGTGTAACATTAACTAGTAACTTGAGCTGGACACATTATGTTAGAGGCTTTGCTAAGAATGCCTCTAAAAAACTGGGACTCCTGTAGAGAATTCGAGAATTCTTCACTGACGAGCAGTTGGCCGTAATATATAAAAGTCATGTGCGTCCTCAGATGGATTACTGTTCACCTCTGTGGAGTGGAAGTGGAGTGGTTGCATTGAGGCAGTTGGACAAAATTCAAAATAAAGCTATTAGATTAATCAATAACCCTGCAATGACACAGGACCTTCCAACATTATCCATACGAAGAAAAGTTGCATCCCTTGCATTATTCTATAGATATTTTCACAGCAATTGTTCCGAAAAACTTGCTTCTATTGTGCCGCCTCTCCACATCTTTCCCCGTAGAACTAGGGCAGATGAGAGCGCCCATGAATTTACACTTTCTCCTCCACAATGCAGAACTTCTGCTTATCAAAATTAATTTATCCCCAGAACTACTACTCTTTGGAATTCACTTCCCTCGAGTTGCTTTCCACAAACTTACTATCTACAACAGTTTAAATCCAGTTGTTACAAACATTTTATGAATGCAGGATGCCTTTAGGCACATGGCCCTTTTTGTTTTATCTGTGGTTTTCCTTCCTCCGTTCATTGTCTCTTTAAAAAAAAAAAAAAAAAAAAAAAACCATCACAGGTACAGGAGTTAACGGCGACGCACCTCAGCTTAGTAACCATAATATATATTAATAGATAGAATTGTTGGAGCTGATACCATATATTTCTAGGTTTACCCCTCCTATCTGCCCCCACCATGTCCACAGAGTATAGTATCTCGTCACCCAATTTAGATTATCCGTCCTCTCCACATGCCCAAACCAATCAACCACTCTGAACGAATCCCTTCAACGTTACTATTGATGCGTAACTGAAACCAAGCTCTATGTATTTATAGTATATATATATATATATATATATATATATATATATATATATATATATATATATATATATATATATATATATATATATATATATTATATATACTGTATATAACGTGCGTGTGGCTCTGACTGCGCTCTTCCTATTTTTTCCCTTGTAAACTATAAATGTTGTACGGACATGCCCCCGTGTAGAGGAACAAGGACCAAACTACCTCGGACGGCGTGTACCAACAACCACTTTTATTGCACGGAAAATAAAAGAACATGGAGTGACGCAGAGAGTTACATAGAGTTACAAAGATGCACAGACTACACAGACCTTGCTGTCCCTACTAGGTAGTCCGTACTTCATGCTAACATACAATTTGCTACAAAGTGGAAGGCAAGGATTGCAAAGAAGAAGGCTCTCTCCCCACCCACCTCTCCTCCGACCGTTGGTAGGCATGAAATTAAGTTGGGGAAAGGACTCACCCAGCAGAATGAGAAAACACTTCTACTGGGAAATTTATAGTAAAGAACGAAGATGCGAAATATAATATACTACTGATGCTTAACGTATGATTTGTTTTTTCTTGTTTTCTTTTTTACCTATATTATTCCCACCTCCTCAAAATGCATGTCTAGACTTCTTTTGAATGTGTCAATTGTCTTACATTGTACCACTTTCTCAGACAATTTGTTCCACTTGATGACCACACTGTAGGTGGAGAAGTGGTTTGTGACATTGAGATTCGCCCTCCTGGTTTTTAATTTCACTCCATTTCCCCGAGTTAATGAACTATTATCTATTTTGAAAAGTGAATCTACATCAATTTTGTCAAATCCCTTTAGTATCTTGAAACACCCGATTAATTGACCACCTCGCAATTTTCTTTTCTTTAGTGAAAATAATTTGTTTTGTTTTAATCTTTCATTATAAGATTTATTTCTTAGTGACGGAATCAACTTTGTCGCTCTACGCTGCACGGACTTGAGTTTTTCAGTATCCTTGCTTAGATAAAGGGACCAAAATTGCACGCCATATTCAAGATGGGGCCTCACTATGCTTTTAAATAAAGGTACTATAATGTTCTAATTTTATAAGTAAAATTTATCTTAATATATCCCAAAGCTCGATTGGCCTTATTCGCAGCTGTTGCACATTGATCTGAGGTCTTGAGAGAGAGAGAGAGAGAGAGAGAGAGAGAGAGAGAGAGAGAGAGGCATTATGATCCTCAAGGGTTTACAGAGAAAGGCAAGATACATAGAGAAATTAAAATCGAAATACGCTCACACAGATTATAAAAACAGAGAGACAGAGAGACACAAACAAGGTATGGATAAAACAAGAAACAAAGAAACAAGAGGAAAGATAAACAAACACACAGGGCTGAGGTTGCCATGTCTTTATATTTTATGCATGCCCACAATAGCTCAAGAGACAGAAAAAAAAGCTGTGAGAATATGCGAAGCACAAAACAGAGAGAGGAGGTGTAGAGAAGAGAAAGGTGAAGGAATGTTATGCAAAGGAATGATAAACATGAATGAGAAACACAAAACTGAGAGTAGAGGTGGAATGGAGAAGTGGGGAGAAGATAAATGTGTAGGAATGTTATGTAAAGGAATGATAAACATGAAGGAGTAACGCAAAATTGAGAGAGGGAGTGGAGAGAAGAGGAATGTGTAGGAAAATGATGTAAAGGAATAATAAACATGAAAGAGAAGCACAAAACACAGAGTAGAGGTGGAAAGGAGAGTTGGGGAGACGATAAATGTGCAGAGGGCCTTTGTAAAGGAATGATAAACATGAAAGAGTAGCTCATAACAGAGAGTAGAGGTGGAAGGGAGAGGTGGAGAGAAGAGACATGTAGGAAACTTATGTAAAAGAATGATAAACATAAAAGAGAAGCACAAGCTAGAAAGTTGAGGTGTAAATAAGAGAAATGTGTAGGAATGTTATGTAAAGGAATGATAAACATGAAGGAGTAACGCAACATTGAGATAGAAGTGGAAAGGAGAGGTGAAGAGAAGAGACATATAATATCTATATGTCTCTATAATTATGAGTTATTTAAGGGGTAGTGCTTGTTTTTTGCTCTATATATTAATCTATTACTCTATTTTATATTTTCCTCGCTAGACCTCCATCAAACTTTAAGAAAACACCCCCTAGAACCCCTCTCAAGATAAATTTGTAAATTTTTCGGTAGAAAAATCTCCCGGCCGACGGCCGGTTCCTTCTAAAAATACAGGCTCGCTATTGCTTGCCAGTAAGATATCGACACCTAAATGGCACGGAAGGTCTTAATATTGACAAAGAAATGAGGAGAAAGGTCTCAAAATCACCAAACTAATGGAACGAACGTCCTAAAATATCAAAACTAATACGCCAAACAAAAGGGAGAAGGGGGTCCAGCAAAAGCGACTATCTCCCCCTTAAACGAATGATAAACGTAAAAGACAAACACAAAACTGAGAGTGGAAGTGGAAAGGAGATGTGATGAGAAGAAACATACAGTATATTTAGAAGAGCTATGTAATCCATTCAGTAACGCTGACATCCTTTTCATTTCTTCCTACCAACTATTAGACAATGTTTTCAGATTAGGAAGGGTATCTACCTATTAAAAGGTTACAGACTATCTAAACGAAAAATCCTTTTAGCTACCATTATCGTTCCTAAGCTTTATAAAATCGTCTAAATGTAGCTTGAATGAAATTAAAAAGGCGTGGCCAGTACAAAAGGGTTAAGGGGGGTCACCGGATTTTGTTTTATCTTTCTCTCCTTTTCTCTGTTTCCCTGGTTTAAAACAGTAGGCTGAATGGGGCCGAACGGCTACAAGCCAAAGAGAGAGGGAGAGAAAGAAAAAAAAGCGAGGTGGGCTCCCTTAAAGGAATGAGAACAATGATAGATAATGGTGTCGGGGAATATTGGTTCCCAAAAATGAATGTGGGAGAACTTTATATCAACTGTACTATTTCAAGATACGATTACGCATTTATGTTCGGTATTCTGGCTAATAGTAGACGATTTAATTGAGATTAGGAATGGTATGTACAAGTCAGAATGGTTAAATGAGTCTTTTTCCATATTATTTCCCACAGATCCTATCGAAGTTATAAAAATCGTCTAACAATACCCAGATTAAATTGCCCTCCCAAAAATTAAATAAATATATATATATATATAATTATATATATATACCGGTATATATATATATATATATATATATATATATATATATATATATATATATACTGTATATATATTATATATATATATATTATATATATATTATATATATATAATATATATATATATATATATATACTATATATATATACGTATATATATATATTATATATATATATATATATATATATTATATATATATATATATATATATATATATATATATATATATATATATACTGTATATATTATATATATATATATATATATATATATATATATATATATATATATATATATATATATATGTTAGTATAGCCAGGTAATAGATTTTCTTCTAAACAGACGAGGTTAAAAGCAACAGCAGTTTCAGCATTAAGTATTTTATTGTTACAGCTTTCAATATTTCTAACAATTTTCCTCTGGGGTTCAGAGATGAGGTACAACAGGTTAGCAAAATTCATGGTGGATCCAACGTTTCACAAGTAAACATCTTGCATCTTCAGGGAATGGGCAGGTAATGATTAGAATAAGGACAAAGCAACATATTTATACAAAATTCGAGGATCAAGAATAGGTAGGTGGGCGGAGCTACTGGGTGTGGGGTGGCTGTTCATTGGTGGAAGGCAGTCTATTCGCGAGACGGGCACTAAATCTTATCGGTGGTTGGTTGTTGGCTGTGGGTGGCTGTGATTGGTTGGTGTTGTCAGTAGTGTGCTGATCGCGGAAAGGTACGGGAGGGGGACACAGGGCGAGAGGAACGGGGGCAGTATGCCTGTAGCGCTTGCCTGAAGGAAGAATTTGAAGGTCTTTTGTTTGGTTGTTGATGCTGGGGTTGAGCGTTTGGATATATAGAGCTTCTAAAATAGCTAGTCTTCTGGGGTCTGATTCTTTGTCGAGTATGGTAGTTTGTTTGTCTAGGTCGGCGCGAGTTAGGGCAAGATGGTGGGGGGCTTGATAGTGATCTGTTATAGCGCCAGATTGAAGGTGGAGGGTTAGTCGACGGGAAAGGCGAGTCTGTGTCATTCCAACATAGGATAGGGGTCCACCTCCCTCGACGTAGAGAGTTTGTTTACCAACGTGTCCGTTGACAAGACAATAGATTTTTTCCTACGTCGAGTTTACCACTGCCCTAATACGCCCCCCCTGGACATCCCGGAGAAGGCCCTGAAGACGCTTCTTGGAACTATGTACCAAGGAGTCCCCTTTCCTCTGCCCCCACGGGAATATGTACCAGCAAATCGACGGTGTAGCGATGGGAAGCCCCCTGGGGGTTCTGTTCGCCAATTTCTTCATGGGAACTATCGAAGAGGAACTCCTGGCTGCCCACCGGCCCACTGTCTACTGCAGGTACATCGATGATATCTTCGTGCGGGTGAAGGACCTGGACGAACTCAGGGACCTCCAGCAGCGCTTCATGGCCGCCTCCGGACTCAACTTCACATACGAAGAAACCACCGATGGTCATCTACCCTTCCTCGACCTCCTTGTCTCCCTCCACGACCACGGCTTCAAAACTACAGTGTACACCAAACCTACTAACAATGGCCAATGTCTTAATGGGGAAAGTGAATGCCCTAAACGATACCATCAGTCCACCATCGCCGCCTATGTCAGGAGAGCCCTCACCCATTGCACCACCTGGAATGACACACACAATGAATTGGAAAGGCTCACCCAGGTCCTAGTCAACAATGGGTATTCCAACACTGACGTCACCAATGCCATCAACCACCACCTAGACAAATGGTACAAACAAGACCCCCCTAGCACCAACCCGGCCAATGACATTACATTTTTCTACATAAACTACATATCTTCCGACCACACAACAGACGAATCCATTATGAAAGAAATAATTCACAAAAACGTCCTCCCCACCAACCCTGACAATAAAATCAAACTCATTATTTACTACAAATCTCCTAAGACCTCCAACCTTGTCCTCCGTAACCGCCCCATTTCCACCAACCAACCGAAAGACGATCATGTGATATACCAGCATATTTGCACCTCTGGGGACTGTGGACCCCTATCCTATGTTGGAATGACACAGACTCGCCTTTCCCGTCGACTAACCCTCCACTTTCAATCTGGCGCTATAACATATCACTATCAAGCCCCCCACCATCTTGCCCTAACTCGCGCCGACCTAGACAAACAAACTACCATACTCGACAAAGAATCAGACCCCAGAAGACTAGCTATTTTAGAAGCTCTATATATCCAAACGCTCAACCCCAGCATCAACAACCAAACAAAAGACCTTCAAATTCTTCCTTCAGGCAAGCGCTACAGGCATACTGCCCCCGTTCCTCTCGCCCTGTGCCCCCCTCCGATACCTTTCCGCGATCAGCACACTACTGACAACACCAACCAATCACAGCCACCCACAGCCAACAACCAACCACCGATAAGATTTAGTGCCCGTCTCGCGAATAGACTGCCTTCCACCAATGAACAGCCACCCCACACCCAGTAGCTCCGCCCACCTACCTATTCTTGATCCTTGAATTTTGTATAAATATGTTGCTTTGTCCTTATTCTAATCATTACCTGCCCATTCCCTGAAGATGCAAGATGTTTACTTGTGAAACGTTGGATCCACCATGAATTTTGCTAACCTGTTGTACCTCATCTCTGAACCCCAGAGGAAAATTGTTAGAAATATTGAAAGCTGTAACAATAAAATACTTAATGCTGACATGGAAATCTGATATTAAGGGGGAGCTCAGACGGTATTGTGCAGCATAATTTACAGGTTCGGCTCAATGGTTTAAGGAGGGGGTTTAGTTTGCTCGCTAAACCTCTATCAAACTTATAAAAACATCCACAAGACCCCCCTTCGATATAAATTTGTACATTTTTCGGTAGACAAATTTCCCGGCCGAAGGCCGATTCGCTTTCGCTCGCCAGGAAAAAATCGACACCTAAATGACACGAAAGGTATTAATATTGACAAAGAAATGGGGCGAAAGGTCTGAAATCGCCTAACTAATGGAGCGAATGTCTTGAAATCTCACAACTAATAGGGCTAAACATGAGGGGGGAGGAGGAGGACTTGAACAACCAACTGCCTCCCCTTAACCATACATGCGTTTCTATAACTTGGGGAATATAGTGGTGTTATGATGGGGATAATATTACAACATCGTTCTTTACATACACTTTACATAATTTTAACTAAATTAAGGGGGTAGTAAAGTACTTGGTTTTTGGGATATATATTTATATATTTAAAAAAAAAAAAATCCTCGCTAGATCTCCATCAAACTTAGAAAAACACCCTCCAGACCCCCTATCGAGATAAATTTGTACATTTTTCGGTGGAAAAATGTCCCGGCCGAAGGCCGATTCCTTCTAAAATTTGAGGCTCGCTTTCGCTCGCCAGGAAAATATTGACACCTAAAGGGCACGAAAGGACTAAATATTGAATAAAAAATGAGGTAAAATGACTCAAAATCGCCAAACTAACGGAACGAACGTCTTAAACCCTCAAAACTAATATGCTAAACATGAGGGAGAAGGGGGGCCATAAAAAGCGAGTACTACACCCATAAACAGTGGAACCGAGACTTGAGATTACTCTATGAATTAAATGATGGATAGTTGTAGTAACCACCGCTGAGAACTAGAGGTACTACGATAATAGGTGACTGAATAATTTGTCACTTGCGTTAACCCTTTCAGTACTGTCGCGCTAAAAAGCCATGTCCCAGCTCTCATTACGTTTGGCTTGCTCTGTGCTGTATTAATGTCTGTCACATGTTGAATAGGGGGGGGGGGGGGGGTAAGTGTAGGAACATGTTTGTATATTTCACTTGATATGAAGAAATTAAGTTTAGCTATTGCCGATACCAATTATTGATAAAAACATACTTGGTGCCGAGACATCACTTATTAGCGCGATTGTACCAACGATGTCTTTTGTTTGCATTTCAACTACATTTAGACACTGTTATGAAGCTTAGACAGGATACATGGTAGCTAAAAGGATGACATGAGATAGTCTGTAGCTTTTAATTGCTACACGTCCGTCCTAAGCTGAATAAAGTCGTTGACAAATTGCCAGCATATAGTGAAAAGAGCGTCACCGGTACTGAAGGGGTTAAAGTTAGGGGAAGATAGGCCGTTTTTCTGGACCTTCTTTTCCCTCATGTTTAGCCCCACTATTTTTTTCCGAAAAATTTACAAATTTATCTTGAAGGGGTGTCTAGGGGGTGTTTTTCCAAGTTTGAGGGAGGTCTAGCGAGGAATAAAAAAAATAATAATAATAATAATTAATAGGCCTATAGCAAACAATCATCCCATCTCCCTTAAGGGGGTAGTGCTTGTTTTGTGGGCTATGTATAGGCCTATATATAATTGATTTAGTTTTTAGTTTCATTGCTAGACCTCCATCCAACTTAAAATAGCACCCCCTAGACCAAGGCCACCTAGAGTACCAGGCCGTGTCGACCATTCTGTGACGTAGGCAATGGGGTGCTACATCCACTGCCCGCGCTCTGTCCCCATTTTATAAATACTCTCGTTTATTCTTTTCTCTGTTAAATTTTAGATTAACGTACAAACAAATTAATATATTTTACGTTTAAGGTGTACGCAAAACCACTATCTACCTATATCTTACTTTATTATACTCTATATTATGATACCGATATCATAACAACATGTTTTGGTTATTTCTTGCATATGACTTATACCTTGAACAAGTAGTTGTACAAGATTAAAACTTATTATAAGTATATCTCATTACTTTATTATATTGGAGTAAAATAAAACACAATGATATATACATTACTATATTATATACAAAGACATAAACAACCTTACTGAAGAGCCAATTTACGTGGCATCCAATATTATTAGTGAACAAATATATATAAGTAACTTAATTATATACTATATGTATGAAGATGAACAATATATTTACTGTAACACACACACACACACACACACACACACACACACACACACACACACGATATCATATTATATACTATGCAATACAGTACATATTATCTATTTCTCTAGGGTTTGAAGCTTTCTCTTCACGCCTACATTCTTATTAGCTCTGTTAGCTGTTGGGATGTTATTTTCTTTAGCACAGTAATTATTTAAAATTGCATTTGTTGAAGCATATACCACCATACTTTCTATTTTTTCGGTGCTATGACCATTTTCACAGATATCACTAGGGAACAGGAGATCAGCATCTGCTAAAGCCGTAACTGTGAGGTGTGTTGCTATATTTCTTTGGCTAGTAGCATTGCGAAAGGCAGGAAGCTTAGCAAGTTTGTTAATTACAATATAGTTTTACATGACCATATTCGCAGTCACACTATCTGGGTATATAAGAGAACCTCTGCTAATTCCAGCAATGTAACTTAGATTTTCTGGGATTTCTTCAGCACTATCTGAACACGTAATAATTTCTTTACAAGCATTACATTTAATTTTCTTTATCACGGAGTAACAACAATAACCAGCTAAATAAACTATAACGGGGATGATGTCTTTACACCTGTCAATATCCTCCTTACAAACTTCAACATTCGTATGACATAAACCAAAATCAATTTCCTCATCTGTTTTTACTTGCTCATAGTCAATTTCTTCAAAATCCTTTAAAATTACCATCTTGTCGAGTATGGGTAAACTAAGTTTTAACACTGACATCATCCGTATCTTTTTCTCACACTCATATATTTGGCGTACAGAAATATTGTAATTTCCTCCTGCTAACTGTCGATACTGACCAAATCTTGCTCCAAATTGTCTGTTTGAAATTGCCCTGTTAGTATGTAGGTCATATTCAGTTCTGTTGTGCAATAATTTGTTATTTCTAATATTGCATGGGTCGTATGTTTCAGAGCTCTAATTGTTTCCCTAATCAGTTTCCCCCCAAATCCTGGAAGACTATCCCACGCATCTAACCACTTAAGGAAACTATCCAAGAACTGATATCGGTCATCATCTGTACTATTTGTTAATGGACAAGATAACTTGTTATTGTGCCTAAGACCTTTAAATGGGGATTTCACATTCATTATATTCCACCAATTAAGAAACACTTCGATGTACCTAGCAACATCTGAAAATAACGTTAGGCCATTATGTTTTCCAATATTGACCAAGGCTTGAATAATATACTCATTAAAAATTTGGAGAACTAATTTGACATTTTGTCTCTCTAGGTTGGAGGGGGATAATGCTTTCAGGCTTAGCCTATAGGCCTGCTTCAGGAACAAATTTTCCTCTAAGAAATACAGTTTTTTGAGAGTACTGAAAGGGGCATACATTATCTTATTAGATTCATTACGGACATTTTTACTTGGGAACTGTGGGAATTTCATAGTTTTTTCTTCATCTTTCTGTCCTAGCCAATTATTCCTGAGGCATTTTAAAATATGTACAGCGTCGTATAGGAAAAAGAGAGGTCTGGTTCTTTGCGCTGGATGTGGGTAAACAATGGACAGTTTTAGTGGATTGGCAAAATATGATACAGCTTTGCCATTGATTGCATTATTGTCTGTTACAATGCTAATGACACTAAATCCTATCTTCTCAAGCCCTAAAATAATCTTCTTCATAATGTTATATAATGTCTCTGCCTTCATTATCTTTGCTGGAATTATGTGAACAAAATCTCTGTATTTTGACCGAATACTGTTTAGCATAAACACATATGCGCTTGTTGCAATTGCATCACTGTCAAATGCTGAACCAACAATATTTCCTGCTTTATAATCCAAGTAAGGCTTCAGGTGAATTTCATCAACCATCATTGTAACCGTTTTATCACGGGTTGTCAGGGACTTAAATTTGTTCTTAATATACATAAGAAAATGGCTGGTACGGTGTTCGATAGCTGGGTTAAACGTTTTGGACAAAAATATTCGTCTTATAGTTGAATAGCTAGGTAGAATTAGGCATTTCTTATCTCTCAGAAGTCTGTAACCTTGAGGTGAGCAATTATGCAAGAGAGAGGAGAATATCAAAAATTCTGAGGAGTAATCAAATTTAGTGAGAGTCATTAAATGAAGCTGTTCACAAACGAATTTGAGTGTATTCAGATACTTGAAGCCATTATCCTGTACAATAGTTGACAAAAAGGAGATCACAAGTTGAATTATTACAATTGCATTAATTGGGTTTGAGGCAGGATTATTGATATCGCACTTACGCAAAGCATCAAGCAACACTTCAAGTGTATTAATGTCAGTGACCTTTGAAGGAATCTTATAATCCCCTAGCTGGTTTATTTGCACCGCCTGTACACTACAGTCTGATTTGATGACTAAGGACAAAATAACTTTAGGTTGTGGGGAATGAACAATTCGACATATATGAAAATCTTCCTCGTTTTCAATAACTGTCCAGTATTTCTTATCAATGAACTGTATTTTGTCTTTAAGTTCATCTAAAGAATGAAATGTTATGTCTTGTTTGTACTTATTGTTATCTGCAATACTTTTTGCTACCGCAGCTTGAATGGCAGACTCTTCCATTCGTTTCCTCTTCTTGTCCGGGGCTTCTCTAACATGTGATGGGCCAGAAAGGTAAGAGGGGCAGTTTGGCAATTGTGATGGAATTACACCATCACAGAGCTGAGGATACGTCAACTTGGCCACTAATTTAGTTCCGCTCTTCTCGTCAAAGTACGAAGTCTCTCGCCTTATTTCATCAGGTCTAAAATGGAGCTCACACACCTGTAAGAGATGAAAGCTCCGATATAGCTAAGCTAAAAATAAATCGTTGCATAATTGTATTGCGAGCGATATTATTGCTTGGTAGTTCAATCATTCACGAAGGCGTAAATACACTGATTTTGAGCAGTGTGTAATTTGACTTATGAATATTATATACAATTCAATATACCACACTTAAATTACAGTACTGGGTAGGCTTAAATTTTGTATATATTTTTCCATAATTGGGAATACAAAATTATTTCATTATGCAGCATTGATCCAGGAGGAGGATCCAATTCAATGCATCCGCCAGCGTCGTCGTCAAACATACACAACAAACAAAATAAAATAACTTCTACTCCGTGGTTATGGATAACTTGCTTCGTCGATAATAATACTAATACTAATAATACTAATATTAGTAATTATAATAATATCAATAATGAAATTAATAATAATTATATTAAAGGTAACACATCTATTATATCATTAATGAAGTCATCGATATACCACATAATAAACTCCCGAAAATATATATACTCCCACTGTTGAGCTACTCAATTACTATTATTCTTATTATTACTATTATTATTATTATTATTATTATAATTATTATTATTACTACTGTATTATTACTACTATTATTATTATTATTATTATTATTATCATTAGTAGTAGTATTACTATTATTATTATTATTATTATTATTATTATTATTATTATTAGTAGTAGTATTATCAATATTATTATTATTAGTATTATTATTTATATTAACATTATTATTATTTCTATTTCAACTTGCTGAAGGAATGAGTAAATTTAGTCATGTAATGTTTAAGCCTACCGTACTCAATACTTAGACACGTGAATAACATTGTAGAATAATTTTTACTCACCCTGCTGTTTTCATTTGGAGTGTAATCTACTCGTCGAATGGCTGTAAGCCATTTGCTGGAAAGGTCAGCATCCTTGGGAACCTAAACACGTGCACTTTCGGTCCCGATCTGTAATTCCCCTTGCAATTTGGCACTGAACACGTGTAAGGCATTGGTGATGATCATGGAGAAGCTATCACAGGGAATAATGTACTTATAAAGTATATATGAGGGGGAAATAGTTTGGAAACACAGCGACAACCTCCCCCTACCTCACTAAAATGTATACTGACCTGCGAGGGTAGTGACCGTTTCAGCACTCCTTTTGTCGACGTCACAGAATTTAAAGGTCCCATCCGTGCGGCCTGGTACTCTAGGTGGCCTTGCCTAGACCCCCTTTCAAGATAAATTTGTACATTTTTCGGTAGAAAAATTTCCCGGCTGAAGGCCGATTACTTCTAAAATTACAGGCTCGCTCGCCAGGATAAAATCGACACCTAAATGATGCGAAAGGTCTTAACATTGACATAGAAATGGGGTGAACGGTCTTAATATCTAAAAACTAACAGATGAACGTCTTAAAATCTAAAAACTAATATACTTATCATGAGGGAGTAGGAGGTCCAGAAAAAGCGAGTACTACCCCCTTAAATAACCCACCATGTACGTCAGATGAAAACAAATAGTGTTAAGGAAAGAGAGAGAGCCAAATGGTGTTCCTCGTTGTGTATGCATGGCAGGTGGGCAACACTAATGAAAGACTAGTTCATGCATAGCTGGCCTCTTCAGTGGCTTTCTTTGTCTGTCTGTCTCTCCCTCTCTCTCTCTCTCTCTCTGAAACTGTCTGTCTGTCTGTGTGTCTATCTCTCACTCACTCACTCTCACTCTCTCTCTCAAGTGCACACACATTTGTTTAGTATTTCAATGTTGATATATATATTTACTGTCTGTACAATGTACACTATGTATGAGTATACTCAAATTCTCTGTCCAGAATAAGACTCACTGCACTACACAATGCCAACTATATTGGACAGATTGAAATGTAAATATTTTCCAGAATCGGGACTTTTCATCGGATTATTAAGGTCTAACCGTAAAAATCCCTTGTATGTGTATTCTGATCATTATATGAGTCCACTAACTAGGTATGGAATGGAATATTTCCTCCAGGTATGATTATCCCCAACTCTGAGGGAAGCACTCGTCACTGGCCTTGTGTCTCCTTCATCCACTTTAAAAAATAAAAATACAAATACAAACAAAATAAATACAAATTCGCCCACCTCCCCGGAGACA
>CM064566.1:16899238-16962558 GCA_032716605.1 Paralithodes platypus
TTAAGTATCTGGGCAGTGTGTTGAGTAAAGATGGGACTATGGATGAAGAGGTGCGGGAGAGGGTACAACAGGGGAAGAGGGTTGTAGGAACGCTAAAAGCAGTAACAAGAAATAGGGTGGTCAGTATGGAAGTGAAGAAGTCCTTGCATGACAGTGTGGTAATCCCGACACTGACTTACGGAAGCGAAGCATGGACGTTGGTTGAGAGACTCAGACCAAGAGTGAGAGCAGTGGAAATGAATTACTTAAGGAGTGCGTGCGGAGTTACATGGAGGGATAGACAGACTAATGAGGGAGTAAGAAGGAGGTGTGGTGTGGAGGTAGATGTGCGGGAAAGTGTGAAAAGGAACAACTTGAGATGGTTCGGCCATATGGAACGTATGGAAAGCGAGAGAATGACTAAGAGGGTGTACGAGAGCGAGGTGGAGGGACAGAGGGGGAGAGGTAGACCGAATATGAGGTGGAAGGATGGAGTGAGGAACTACATGAACGAAGGCGGTGCTGGTTGGGGGGAGGGGCGTCGACTGACTGGGGACAGAGGTGCATGGGGGCGGTTCGTTCGTGGCCACCCCTTCGGGGATCACGGCGTCAGGCAATAGATAGATAGATAGATAGTAAACAAAATCCATGCAAGCCTCTGTTGTTGACATTCCGAAGCGGGTGATTGTGGACATTGGGTATGATGATATATAACGTGCAAGGAATTCCAAGGGAAGGACCACCATAAACCTTTATTGATAATTGGCAGATACTACTAACACGGGATGGAGATCATTTAAGGGGGTAGTGCTTGTTTTTTGGTCTATATATTTATTTAGTAATTTGTTTTTTAGTTTCCTCGCTAGACCTCCATGAAGCTTAAAAAAATACCTCCTAGACCCCTTTTCAAAATAAATTTGTATATTTTTCGGTAAAAATATGTCTCTGCCGAAGGCCGGTTCCTTCTAAAATTACAGGCTCGCTATCGCTCGCCAGGAAAAAAATCGACACCTAAATGGCACGAAAGCTCTAATGATTGACAAAGAAATGGGGGCGAAAGGTATCAACATCGCCCAACTAACGGAAGGCAAGTCTTAAAATTTCAAAACTAATATGCTAAACATAAGGGAGAAGGAGGGCCAGAAAAAGCAAGTAGCACCCCCTTAAACTCCGGTCAAGAGTTTCTTGTGTAAACATATACTGAAAGGCGGCCAAATTACAGACATTCACACACAACCAGTCTCTCTCTCTCTCTCTCTCTGGATAGATTATAGATTACTAATGTTTATGAATCCATAGCCCAGGCCATCCCATGTGTATTTCACCCTCTCATTATCAAATAATTTAACTTTTTCTTCTTTTCCCGGGTTTTGTCTTTTGTATTTTTTATATTTTTTACATTTGTGTTGTTGTTGCTGTGTTTTTTTCAATTCATAAATCATATACGTGGATTGAAATAATATGCGTCCTCTTACATTTGTGTATATTTGTATATGATTTGAGCTACGTTCAGACGACCTTATGAAGCTTAGGACATATTTTTGTTTAATATATTCTGGCAACTATATTAAACGATTTAATTCAGCTTAGGAAGGACGTCTACCAAAGGAAAAGGATAAAGACTATCTTAATTAATCCTTTTAGCTACCATAGATCCTTCCTAGGCTTCATAAACGTAGCTGAAATCAGATAGAAAACACGTGACCGGTACTGAACGGGTTAAAGCCGGTATAACACGAGCGCTTTTTCCCTCAACATTTATCCTCAACACTGGTCTGGCAGCTTATGAAGTCAACATTCATAATAATTCGCTTACCTAAATTAATCTATCAACAATCTAGTTTCCGATACCGATGCCAAATATTCCAGAAATGTTGCCAGAAAATTTTTGTTTATCGAATGTTGACTATAAAAACTCTCGTGTGATACCGGGTTAACTCTTTACCATGCGAGGACGACACAAGGATTTTTTTTTTTTTTTTTTTTTTTTAAAGAGACCATGAACGGAGGAAGGAAAAACACAGATAAAACAAAAAGGTCCATGTGCCTAAAGGCATCCTCCATTCATAAAATGTAACAACTGGATTTAAACTTTTGTAGATTGTAAGTTTGTGGAAATCAATTCGAGGGAAGTGAATTCCAAAGAGTAGTAGTTCTAGGGATAAATGCATTTTGATAAGCAGAAGTTCTGTATTGTGGAGGAGAAGTGTAAATTCATGGGCGCTCTCAGCTGCCCTAGTTCTACGGGGAAAGATGTGGAGAGGCAACACAATTGAAGCAAGTTCCTCGGAACTATTGCTGTGAAAATATCTGTAGAATAATGCAAGGGATGCAACGTTTCTTCGTATGGATTATGTAGGAAGGTCCTGTGTGATTGCAGGGTTATTGATTAATCTAATAGCTTTATTTTGAATTTTGTCCAACTGCCTCAATGCAACCACTCCACTTCCACTCCACAGAGGTGAACAGTAATCCATCTGAGAACGCACATGACTTTTATATATTACGGCCAACTGCTCGTCAGTGAAGAATTCTCGAACTCTGTACAGGAGTCCCAGTTTTTTAGAGGCATTCTTAGCAATGCTTCTAACATAATGTGTCCAGCTCAAGTTAGTAGTTAATGTTACACCGAGAATGTCAATACTAGGGGAAGTGGGAATATTTACATCATTAAAAAATATATGGGAGTCAGTGAGATTTTGTCGGTTAGAAAATTGAATGTACTTGGTTTTCTGTGTATTAAAGGAAACTAGATTCTTTTGTCCCCATTCATTAACTCTGGAAAGGTCCTGGTTCAGAGAAATTGCAGTGTTTATTTTTTAATTTATAAGATCGGGTTGGGTGAAAGAATTGGTAAATGTGAAGGAACTGTGGAGTGTTGAGTCATCTGCGTAGGAATGTATTGGATTATGAGTGGTAGATATGAGATCATTGATATGAATGAGGAACATAGTTGGGGCCAAAACTGATCCCTGGGAAACACCAGCATTTATCGAGTGAAATTGAGAATAAAGTCCATCTACCATTACATATTTTTCTGTTATGAAGATAAGAAGAAATTAGTGGAACTAATGATGCAAGGCCGTAGTGTGACATCTTCGACAATAAGGATTGATGCCAGACTCTATCAAATGCCTTTGATATATCCAGTGCTATTGTATGTGTTTCACCATGTTGGTCTGTAGCTTGGTTGATTTGATGCGTAAGAAGGCAAAGCATGTCTGCAGTTGATCGACATCGTCTAAAACCATATTGCCTATCACTGATTAATTTATTATTCTCAAGATGCTTAATTATGTGATTATTTAATATTATTTCAAAGACTTTACCAAGAGTGGAAGTTATAGTTATTGGTCTGTAGTTTGATGGATATGAAGAGGCACCTTTTTAGGAACTGGATGGATGTTTGCTTCTTTCCAGGGTACTGGGAAGCATGAGGTATGAGTACACAGACGGAAATTTTTTGCCAATACAGGAGCGAGCACCAAGGAGCAATTCTTAAGTACTATTGGAGGAATTTCATCTGGACCAGGAGCCTTATCTACTGAGAGATTCTGCAAAATAGTTTTGACATGTCTGGTGTGAATCTTAAGTGAGGGAATTTCAGACGAATTAAAATTAAGTACAGGGACATCTTGATTTATTTAATCTAAGGTTGAGTTGGTGGAGAAAATATCCACAAGAAGGTTAGCTTTACCTCGTTGGTCACTTTCAAGATTGCCAGTCGGAGATTTTAATGGTGGAATGGATGAAGCAGTAGTGAAGTTGGATTTGAATGAGTTAAGAGTAGACCAAAATATTTTGTTATCATTTGGATTATTTATAAGTTTATTTGCCTGCTTGTGGAGAAAGGTTGATTTAGTTAGGTTTAATACAGTTTTGGCATGATTTCTGATGTTTCTAAAGTAATTAAAGGCTTCATGTGTTTTTGATCTTGTGTATGCATTGTAGGCTATTGCTTTTTGTTCAGCTACTCTAGCACAATTATGGTCAAACCATTCAGTCGGATTAGATCTTTTACTGTACTTTTGATGAGGAATAACAGTTTCCATTCCAATTTTTACAAAATCTTGTATGTGTACAAAGGAGTACAAAGGAAATCAAACAACAACAGTCTAGTGACCCTTCTAGGCTGCTTGTCCTCCAAAACACTGAGGATCAAGTGTCCAAACAGTGGTTTAGAGTGGGTAAGGGAACATTGGAAAGGGAAATACTGCCCTGGAACTAATGTCCGTGGCAGGATTAGGAAGTTAGTATGGGACAGATGGGTTAGTAACTGAGGGGGGGATAAAATAAAGTTATTAATTTACAAACGCAGTCAGTCGCGGGTTTGCAGCGAGATATTTGTCTAGGCGGAGTTTAAATGAATCAACGGTGATGCAGTCTATAACGTCTCGGGGAAGCCCATTCCACAAGTTGACAACTCGATTGAAGAAGAAATTCTTAGATTCGTGTGAGTTAAAAGATTTACCAATAATTTTGCAACCGTTTCCCCGCGTGTAATTAGATTGGTCGATAGTGAAGTACTTACTACAGTTCATATTGTCGATGCCTTCGATGATTTTGAACACTTGAATTAAGTCACCTCTTAATCTGCGCTGGGTTAAAGGAAATAGATTTAATTCTCTAAGACGCTCTTCGTATGGTTTGTTCTTTAGGCTAGGTATCATTTTGGTAACTCTATGTTGAACTCGTTCTAGCTTGTTTATATCTTTTTGGTAATAAGGGCACCAGGATTGAACGCAGTATTCCAGAAGAGGGCGGACTAAGGAATTGTAAAGGGTTAGGATAACTTTTGGATTTATGCTCAAATGACCTGCCTATAAAGCCAATTATTTTGTTTGCCTTCTTAACAACTTCTGAACATTGTTGACTCGGTTTTAGGTTACTCGATATTGTTTCTCCCAGATCGGTTTCTCTGTTTACATTCTTAAGCTGAGTGCCATTCATCGAATAGTTTGCTTTCTCATTTAGGTATCCGATATGTAGTACTTTACATTTTTCCGCATTGAAACTCATTTGCCAAATTTGGGCCCAACATGACAATTTATCTAGATTGTGTTGCATATCGTCAACTTGTTCTTTTGAGAGTACGCTATTTGCAATTCTTGTATCATCAGCAAATTTTGAGATTGTACAGGTGAGACCCTCATCTATGTCGTTGATGTAAATTAGAAAGAGAATTGGTCCCAGTTCGGATCCCTGGGGTACCCCGCTACTTACATTGGTCCATTTAGATGCCTTACCGTTTATGACTACTCTTTGCATTCTGTCGCTGAGCCAATTTTCTATCCATTTCAACACACCGTCTTGTATTCCATGCGCTTTTAGTTTTAGCAGTAAACGTTTGAGGGGAACTTTGTCAAAGGCCTTTTGAAAATCAAGGTATATAATATCTACAGCTTTACTCTCATCGTAGAGGTTGAGGATATCGTGGAAGAAGTCTAAGAGGTTTGTTAAACAGGAACGTTTTTTACGAAAGCCGTGTTGAGTATCTTTAAGTATGTTATTTTCCTCTAAGTGATTTACAAGTCTGTCTCTTATGACCGTTTCTAGCATTTTACATACAACTGAGGTTAAGCTAATTGGACGATAGTTTCTGGGTAGGGATTTGCTGCCTTTTTTTGAATATCGGTGTTACGTTGGCTAGCTTCGCACTGAACAGGCATAGTTCCAGACTGCAAGGATTTATTGAATAGTAATGTCAGTGGTTTGGAGAGCTCATCCTTAGCTTCCTTTAGAACTCTAGGCGAGATTGTATCAGGTCCAGGCGTTTTATTTACCTTGAGTTTATCTAAACAATTCAATACTTCTCTCTCTGTAACGGTGATATTGCTTAGAACATCTGAATTATCAATCTGAATCGGCGATGGTGTAGGGATATCAATGAGGTCTTCTGTTGTAAAAACTGATGCAAAGAAGGTATTGAGGGCATTACTCATTTGTACTTCGTCTTTGGTGTATTCTCCATTTTCATCGACTAACTGTCCAACAGTTGAAGTAACTATTTTTTCTTTCTGATATAACTATAGAATTCTTTCGGGTTTGTTTTACTTTGATTCGCAATATGTAACTCTAAGGTGTTTTTACTTTGCTTAATTAACTTTTTGGCTTTGCGTCGTAGCTCTACAAATTTCACCCGTTCTTCGTCAGTTTGTGAGGATTTTAATCTATCATTAGCAAATTTTTTAGCAAGCAGGCAGTTTGAAATATCTTTATTCCACCATTTGGGCTTATTATTATGGCCTGGACGCCGTATTTTCGATGGTATGCAGTCTTGCACTGCTTTTAGGTAAGTGGTTTCTAATAACTTCCAAGATGTATTTATGTCGTTATTGTTAATTAAATAGCTCCAGTCAGTTTCTTTAAACATAACTCTAAGTTTATGGAAGTTTGCTTTCTTGAAATTAGGGACTTTTTCGATGCTACTATTTGGTTCGTTACTAGTAAACTTTAAAGTGAAAGTTATCGTACGATGGTCGCTGTTACTGAATTCATCACCAACATTCAAATTCTCTATTAATTTTTCTTTTGTTGCAAGTACAATGTCAAGAACATTATTACCACGGGTCGGCGTTCGAACAAATTGATAAAGCGAACTCTCTTGCAAGTTCGTATACAAGTCATGTCCGGAGTGTGAAGTAAGAGTATCGCCCCACTTGGTCACAGGTAAATTAAAGTCGACAAAAATAATTACGGTATCTTGTGAGTTACTTACATCTGCAATTTGTTCGTAAATTTCTCGGTCAGTTTGCACTGATTGAGCTGGAGGTCTGTGTATTAACGCAAGTATTATTTTTGTACCTTTATTATTCTTTATTAGCATATTAGCATTTATTCTTTATGTGGCTCAAGGTGGTGTGTGCATCATTAGAAAAGAAAGAGGTCCAGGCAATATCAATAAAGAAACCTTGAAGACCCTCCCAGTCTGCCCTATCGTAATGCCATTTAGTCACCAAAACAGGTTCAGAGTGGGAAGGTGTGGTAGGTGATAGACAGGTGGCCTGTATCAGACAGTGATCAGAAGATCCAAGCGGGGACCTCACTGTAACATCATAATTTTCTGAATTGGTTGTTAAAATAAGTCCAGTAGGTGGGAATTATGATTAGGATTATCTGGTACACGGGTGGGTTGGTTGACTAGTTGAGTGAGATTAAATGAGTCTGCAAATAGCTCACATTCAAGACCACCATCATCAGTCCTGGCTGAATGAGTGAGCCATTCAACATTATGGACATTAAAATCACCCAACACAGTGATTTCAGAAGAAGCATTTAAGTTGAGGACACTGAGTTGTGAGGACAGAGAATCAAAAACACTTTGCTCTGGAGGAGTATTTGGGGAACGGTAGATGCAACATATGTATTTAAATTTACCAGCAGAAATGAATTTGTATATAGAATAATCAAAATAGGGACAATTGAAACTAGTAACCTCCTCCAGGGCAATTTCAGATTTTGCGAAGCAACATACACCTCCTTTAGGTCTGAAATTTTGGAGCAGTTGATAACCTGGAAAATTAAATCTAGACGTGTCAGATGTGGATGTTACTTGAGTCTCTGTCAAAAAAAGGAGAGTAGGGGATTCTGCTTGAAGAAATTGATGTACAAAATTGATGTTAGAATTGATATAATATTCATCTATGGTATAATGAACGCTTAAGGGGAGATGGCTCGTTTATCTGGTCCCCCTTCTTCCTCGTGTTTAGTCTCATTAGTTTTCAGATTTTATGACGTTTGGCCCATTAGTTCGGCGATTTTAAGACCTTTCGCCCCTTTTCTTTGTCAATAGTAAGACTTTTCGTGTAATTTAGGTGTCGATTTATTCCTGGCGAGCGATAGCGATCCTGTAATTTAGGAGGAACTATCGAACAAATTTACACATTTATCTTGAAGGAGGGTCTTGGTATATATTTGTTTAAGCTTGATGGAGGTCTAAGGAGGAAACTAAAGACAATATATAAACATTGCATAAAGGAGGAAATATTTACTCCCATCCCGCGTTCATACAACTCCAAATTGGCGATTCCGTTGTTATTGATGTTCATGTGACAGACGATGTGTGGTATAATTATGTTTATGGCAACTATACTCTATTCCAAGTAAGTAGGCCATAACTCGTGACCATTAACCTCTATAACTCACAAACGACAGGAGTAATCGAGCTAATAGGTCTACCATTTAGGAAGGGTCAGCCATAGAATTAGAGTGGAAATTTACAGCCCATTTGCTCTAGCCCATTTTGAGTTACAGAGATTAGGCTTCACGATTTCTGGCCCACCTATTTGGAACAGGTTACCGTATAGTGTTAAAGTTGGCAATCCCCCAGAAACCTGTTGTAGTCCAGAGGTGCGTGTCAAACAGGGAGAGATTGCTTTAAGGGCAGATTTTCACTTGAGCGTGATTTTTCTGGACCCCCTTCTCCCTCATGCTTAGCCCCATTAGTTTTGATATTCTAAGACGTTTTCCACATTAGTTTTGGTGATTTTAAGACATTTCGCCCCATTGTTGTCAACATTTTAGACCTTTCGTGCCATTTAGGTAGCGATTATGTCCTAGTGAGCGATAGTGAGCCTGAATATTGAGAAGGAACCGGCCTTCGACCGGGTAATTTTTACCGAACAATGTATACATTTATTTCGAAGGGGGGGTCAAGGGGGGGTTTTTGTAAAGCTGGATGGAGGTCTAGGAACGAAAATAAAATATGTAATGACGCATAATAAGTCAATCGAGCAATAAATAAACTCTTCCCCCTTAACCCCTTCGGTACCGGCGACTTTTTTTTATATTTTATTGTAGCTATATTTAGACGATTTTGTGCTGTTTAAGAAGGATATGAGTAAAAAGGGAGATAGTTCGAAGCCTTTAAATTACTGGAAGCTATTATCAAACTGAATAACATCGTTTAACTCCTCCAGACATATATGATGCGATCGCGTCATATGGTCCAGTGCGCCAAAAACTCATATGACGCGATCGCGTCATATGGACTTATCTCCATGGCTCTCCAATAAGTTTATGACGCGATTTTGCGTCATATGAGCTCAGTAAGTCCGATAAGTTAGCTTACGATAAAATCGTTGGTGGCAACCTCAGCCACCTCCGATAATTCTAACGGCCGCAGTATTGTTGTGAATGTAGTGCGAAGCAGTGGCAATGATACCGGGGCTCCCGCCTCCTTGGACTTACTGGGACTTAAAATGTCTGAAGGAGTTAATAGTATTCAGAATAAAGTTGAAATGACGTGACCGGTACAGAAAGGGTTACAGTTGGCTATCAGCCAGAAACCTGTTGTAGTCGAGAGGTAAGTGTCGAACAAGGAAAGGATGGTTGAAAATATATTATTATTCAAGGTGGTGTCTTGGCTAGTACCCAAGCATGAGATGGAGGGGAACAACATGAAAATATATTGTAGAAGAAAGTGTTGGAGAATGTTGGGGTATCCCACACACATGCTCTCTCTCTCTCTCTCTCTCTCACACACACACCAAACCCACCACTCCAAGTTTAAATATTATTCATGGCTTCTAAAATTCCGCGTTTGTTCAACTCCGAATAAATCTGTTGGCCTCAAATGAACCCCGAATGTTATCCCGTTGTACCCAAAACTCTCTTCCAAAGGTAATTAAGTTACACCCCATTCTTAACATCAACCCTCCATTACAAACCCCAATGTACTTGAACAAATTAATGAAAGCATAATTATGGTCCTCCCTGGATTCGACCTCGGGACACCACACCCAGGACATAAGCACCTAAACCATTACACCACCAACACAGTATAACGTTGCCAGATTGTAAGCATTATAGAAACCAGACATTTGCTTGAAACGATGAAGGGAAGATGGGCCGTTGTTCTGGCCCCCCTTCTTCCTCTTGTTTAGCCCCATTAGTTTTCAGATTATAAGACGTTCGGCCCATTAGTTTGGCGATTTTAAGATCTTTCGTCCCATTTTGTTGTCAACTTTAAGACCTATCGTGCCACTAAGGTGTTGATTTAGGTGTTGATTTTTTCCTGGCGAATAATAGCGAACCTGTAATTATATTATTTTTATTAATCTCACCACCACACCCCCAATGAAATTAATTAAAGTATATATGATCCACCGGGATTCGAACCCGGGTTATCACACACATATTTTTGCCACCTTAACCATTACACCACCAGGACGGTTAAAGGTTTATGCACACGCCTACGACTTATTATCCATTCTCGAATACTGGATATTAATCTAATCATGTTCATATTATGAGGAACCAGCCTTAGGCCGGGACATTTTTCTACCGTAAAATGTACAAATATATCTTGAAGGGGGGTCTAGGGGGTCTAGGGGATTTGTTTCCAAGTTTGATGGATGTCTAGCGAGGAAACTTAAAAATAAATGAATTAACCCCTTCCGTATCGGCGACGTCTTTTTCATTGCATTCTAGCTATATTTAGACGATTTCGTTCAGCTTAGAAGGATTTGTGGTAGTAAAAAGGGTTAAGTGAATATAATTTGAAGCCTGATAATTGCTAGACGACCTTTATAAACTGATTAAACCGTCTAATAGTAGCCAGAATGAAGTTAACAGGACGGCGCCGGTACAGAAGTGGTTAATAGTCCATATAAGCAGCCACTGTCCCCTTAACAGAAATAAGGAAACAATATAATTATATGGTAGTTACGGACAAGGACAATCATGGTTCACATAACTACACAACAACAAAGAGGGAAGGAGACAGAAGAAGAAGAAGGCAAATACTGCTGTCCGTTCATTCTAGGTTGGACAGAAATCGTAGCCTCTAACCTCTGTAACTCAAAAAGGGTTGGAGAAAATGAGCTGTCAATTTCCACACCAATTCCCTAGCCAAGTCTTCCAATGTGATAGAAACATTTGCTTGATTACTCTAGTCCTTTTTTAGTTACAGAGGTTAGATTTACGATTTCTGCCCAACCTAGAATGAACGGACTATAGTGGAGAGAGATGAGAGTACGCTGAAAATGTGAGAGGAAACGAACGTCACGTAGAAGAAATACATTTAAATATATTGGATGAACGTACGTACTATCGAAATTAGAATTAAACAACACGCCATTTACATTACCAGAACAAAATTACGGAAATAATACGAACACTGATATAATGATGACAATAAGAGAGGAAAACGAAGGGACAAATGAGAAAGGGAAGCATGCAAATATCAAAATATATACTGATTTTAAAGGAAAAGTGTACGGTGCAAAAAATAATATATCGATAACGAAGGCTTAGCTAAATTAATCCTCCATTACAAACCTCAATGCATCTAAATAAATTAATCAAAGCATATGGTCCTACCGGGATTCAAACTCAGGACACCACACCCAGAACATAAGCATCTAAACCATTACACCACCAGCACATGAATCATGCAGTGGAGGAGAAAAAAAGTTAAATGGAAAATGTATGAGAGGATAAGCATTGGCCATTTGCCATTCATCGTTTTTGACATTTACCAGTTCTTCAGCTTCACTAACTTCCATATTATTATCATTGCCATACACTGAGACAACACATGATGTGATCATTTTTGTTGCCGTCTTCCCATTCATTAACCTTTTCCTTACCGACGACGTACTTTCTTGTTTTAATCTAGTTATGTTAAGACGATTTATGAAGCTTAGGAAGGATCGGTGGGAGTTACATGAGTTAATTGAAATAGTCTGTAAACTTTTAATTGGTACACGTCCGTCTTAATCTGAATAAAAACGTCGAATAATGTCTAAAGCATAAGAAAAAGACGTCCCCGGTACAGAAGGAGTTAACAATTGTCATCCGTTGAATGCATATCATGAAGCTTCATATAACTATGCATGGGAGGATTATAGACTTGTAAAGCATGGAGGAATAAGTATACGATATAAAAGTATGCGATTATTGAGTGGACAATTCTTAGTGTTGTGAATATACACTGGACAAACTATAACCATATAATAAACAAAGACACGACCGTTTCGGCTCCTAGAGAAGGCTCACAAATATTAAGCTAGGTCTTGGGAACAAATTAAAAACCTCCCCATAACCCCTTCACCACCATTATGTAATTTTCATCATATTCTGGTTACCATTAGACGATTTTCTTGAGCTTAGAATCTACCTCTCGGACTCAAAGGGGTAAATACGATCTCACTAAACCCTCTGAATATCATAGGTCCTTCTTAAACTTCATAAAATCATCTATTTTTACCCTGAATCAAAGGTAAAAAGGCGTCCTGGTGCTGAAGGGGTTAAATGTCCTAGGTTGAGTCCTGCAGCGATCCTACTCCATCACCACCTCCAACTTTCTTCATTTTTACCTCGGCGGAAAGTTTGGTCCTCAAGAATGGCTATGGAGGGGGACTAGGGTACGAACTGGTTACCAATCATTTAAGGGGAGGAATACGTCGTTATTCTGGACCCCCTTCTCCCTCATGTTTAATCCCATCAGTTTTAAAATGTTAAGATATTCATCCCATTAGTTTGTCGATTTTAAAAGCTTTCGTCCCATTTCGTTGTCAATATCAATACCGTTCGTCCCATTTAGATGTCAAAAATTTTCTGGCGAGCGATAACGAGCCTGTAATATATGAGGAACTGGCCTTCGGCCAGAACATTTTTCTACCGAAAAATGTACAAAAATATCTTGAAGGGGATCTTGGGGGTATTTTTTAAGCTTGTTAGAGCTTTAGGGAGCAAACTAAAACCTTCCTTTAAGAAAAGTCTCAAAATTAACAAAGAAATGGAACGAAAGGTCTTAAAATCGCCAAACTAATTGGCCGAGCGTCATAAAATATGAAAACTAATAGGGCTAAACATGAGGAAGAAGGGGGACCAGAACAACGACCCATCTCCATTTAAGATGGATGGTAGCGTATTACTATTTTCTTTCGCTGTCTTTATTCTCATAATTGTCTAACCCATCTAATATATTTATACAGTATTATATGGTATTAGTTTTATAAACAACAAAACAAAGAAACAATACAAATAGAAACTTAAAACAGTTGCTTATTTGGGTTCGAAGGTGGGAGGTGGCAAAATGAACGAAATACCTAGCAATGAGCACAACGCAAGAATTATAATCACAAACATATTATAAGAAAAACAACAACAATAATAATAATAATAATAATAATAATAATAAAGTAGACGTGCCGTTTTGCCCAAAATCAAAACGGCATACCCAACTCTGCGATGGGTTACCATTATCACTACTAATACCATCATAAATAACAATCACCATCATCACTACTACTGCCATCATCACTACAACTGCCACAATCATCACGACTACTGTCATAATCACCATTACTATGATCATTATCACTACTACAATTACAATCATGGCTACTACTCTCACCATCATCATTACTACTGTCACTATTGTCAGTACCATCTTAATCACTACTATCATCATTGATACTACAATTATCAACCATCATTACTACTATCATCACCATCTTACAATCATCATTACTACTGTTAACATCATCACTACTACTATAACCATCATCATAAATACTCTCACAAGTATTACCCTCATGTATCCTACTATCACCATCATCACTACTACAGCCATCATCACCATTACTATTATCTTCATCATCACAACTATTGTCATTACTACAACTTTCACCATCCTCACTACTATTTACCATCATCACTAATACTCACACCATCGTCACTACCATCATCACTACTGTCATTATTATTACTACAACTATCATCATTACTTGTCACCATAATCACTACTACTAGTACTTTCACCATCATATCTACTACTGTCACCATCATATCTACTACTGTCATCATCATCACTACTGTCATCATCATCAATACAACTACAACCATGATCACTACTATTATCACCATCAATACTACTATCACCATCAATAGAAATATTACTACCATCACTTCTAATGCCAACTAAACTAACTTAACCTAACAAATACGCAGCGAGATGTTTTGGCCCTCCGAACGAATGCGTGCTTAGTGCGTGAGCCCCTTCGGGGCTCACCCACTAAGAACGCCATCATTGCTGGGTGAAGGGGGGGGGGGGGGGAGGTCTGGGATATGGGGGGGGGGGCTTGGTAAAACCATATTTTGGACCTAAAATCATAACTATTGCATAAATTCAAAAAATCTTTTTTGACCGACGTTCGCATTCACGCAACAAATGTTCGTGTGAAATTTGGTGAAAATCCGTCCAAAGGTCTAGGAGGAGTTTTGAGACAGACGGACAACGACGACGACGACGACAGATTTTTTGTTCGTGTGGTACCCACTATACGGGGGGCGATACGAAACTCTGTTTACGCAGAGTTGATAAAAATAATAAAGTAGACGTGCCATTTTGCCCAAAATCAAAACGGCATACCCAACTTTGCGATGGGTTACCATCATCACTACTAATACCATCATCAATTACAACCACCATCATCACTATTACTGCCATCATCACTACAACTGTCACAATCATCATGACTACTGTCATCATCACCATTACTATGATCATCATCACTACTACAATTAATCATCACTACTACTCTCACCATCAGCACTACCATCTTAATCACTACTATCATTGATACTACACCTATCAACCATCATTACTACTTTCATTACCACCATCTTACAATCATCATTACTACAGTTAATATCATCACTACTACTATAACCATCATCATTACTACTGTCACAAGTATTACCATTATGTATCCTACTATCACCATCATCACTCTTACTGCCATCATCACCATTACTATGATCTTCATCATCACAACTATTGTCATCAATACAACTTTCACCATCATCACTACTACTCACCATCACCACTAATACTCACACCATCGTCACTACCATGACAGTAGTGATTACTGTCATCATTATCACTACAACTATCATCATTACTTATCACCATCATCACTACTATTATGACCATCATCACTACTACTAGTTCTGTCACCATCATATCTACTACTGTCACCATCATATCTACTACTGTCATCATCATCAATACAAATACAACCATCATCACTACTATTATCACGATCATCACTACTATCACCATCAATCCCACTATTACTACCATCACTTCTAATGCCAATTAAACTAACTTAACATAGCGCCCCTTCGGGGCTCACACACTAAGAACACATTCCTTGCTAGGGGGGGGGGGGGGGTAAAACCATATTTTGGGTAAAACAATATTTTGGACCTAAAATCATAACTATTGCATAAATTCAAAAGGGGGGGGGGGGGGGAAAACCATATTTTGGGTAAAACCATATTTTGGACCTAAAATCATAACTATTGCATAAATTCAAAAAAATCGTTTTTGACTGACATTCGCATTCACACAACAAATGTTTGTGTGAAATTTGGTGAAAATCCGTCAAACGGTCTAGGAGGAGTTTCGAGACAGACGGACAACGACAACAACGACAACGACAACGACAACGACGACAATTTTTTTTTTGTGTGGTACCCACTATACAGGGGGGGGGGGGGATACCAAACTCTGCTTATGCAGAGTTCATAAAGTAGACGTGCCGTTTTGCCCAAAATCAAAACGGCATACCTAACTCTGCGATGGGTTACCATCATCACTACTAATACCATCATTAATCACAATCATCACTATTACTTCCATCATCACTACAACTGCCACAATCATCACAACTACTGTCATCATCACCATTACTATGATCATCATCACTACTACTCACCATCATCACTACTACTGTCACCATTGTGACTACCATCTTAATCACTACTATCATCATTGATACTATAACTATCAACCATCATTACTGGTACTACTATAATCACCACCATCTTACAATCGCCATTACTACTGTTAACATCATCACTACTACTATAACCATCATAATTACTACTGTCACAAGTATTACCATCATGTATCCTAATGTCACCATCATCACTACTACTGCCATCATCACCATTACTATGATCTTCATCATCACAACTATTGTCATCATCACTACAACTTTCACCATCATCACTACTACTCACCATCATCACTAATACTCACACCATAGTCACTACCATCATCACTACTGTCATTATTATCACTACAACTATCATCATTACTGGTCACCATCATCACTACTATTATGACCATCATCACTACTACTAGTACTGTCACCATCATATCTACTACTGTCACCATCATATCTACTACTGTCATCATCATCACTACTGTCATCATCATCAATACAACTACAACCATCATCACTACTATTATCACCATCATCACTACTATCACCATCAATCCCACTATTACTACCATCAATTCTAATGCCAACTAAACTAACTTAACCTAGCAGGGCGGGTGCCCAACCCCGAAAGGGGTTGAAATAGGGGAGCTATCCCCCCGCCAAAGGTGGCTTTCTAGGGCCTTTCCTAGCTGTTGCAGAGAGGATTGGGTTCTAGTCATGTGGTGATGGGCTGGTCTATCAGAGTGAGAACTGAGCGATCTCTGCCATACCCATAGCTTACTCTGATTGTGCCTTTTACTTGTATATTTTCTAGATCTCAAGTGATGGCGTCTTTTCCGTGGATTGACCTCCCAATCTACCAAGATTGGAAGCCAAAGCGTCACATTTTTCCTTTGCCCCTCAACTTTCTCTTCATAATTGCTGAGGGGCACAGGGCCTTGGGTGGGGCTTTGGCTTTCCGGGTGTTTCCTCACCCTCCTCAGCTCCCCGCCATGGAGTGGCTTCGGTCACTCAGGTTTATTGTGGTCGGCAGGGAGGGTTGTGTGGGGGGCGCTCTGTTATGGCCTTGGCCTTGCTCGGGGCCTTGGGGCTGTTCGGCCAGGCAGCTTGGGGAACAGCAACAACAACAACAACAACTTAACCTAGCAAATGCGGAGCGAGATGATTTCGCCCCCAGAACGCCATCATTGCTGGCCCCCCCCCCCCCCCCCCTGGGAGGAGGGGGGTCCGGAAGGGGGGGGGGGGGGTAGGGGGGTAAAACCATATCTTAGACCTAAAATCATAACTATTGCATAAATTCAAAAAATCTGTTTTGACTGACGTTCGCATTCACGCAACAAATGTTTGTGTGAAATTTGGTGAAAATCCGTCCAACGGTCTGGGAGGAGTTTCGAGACAGACAAACAACGACAACGACAACGACGACGACAGACATTTATTTCGTGTGGTACCCACTATACGGGGGGGGGCGATACCAAACTCTGCTTACGCAGAGTTGATAACAAAAATACCCCTCACAATCTTCCTCTTAAATCTATATTCTTGTGGGTTCCCTCTCGTGTACTCTCCTCTCTCCAGGTTTCATGTTATTCTTGCAGACCAGATGTAAGCGTTCACTATTTTCGAGTGAAACTGAAGAACAACAAAATATTTACACATCGAATATTTTTCGACATGCACATGGTATGAATATTATAGGTGGCTAAAATGTTGAACGAAAAAGTATTTCCACAAAGGCATACACAAAAGTGTTCATGGGGTGAACAACTACACAACATGCATAGGGAAATCACATATGTACAGTATACATGTATAGTTGTATACAGATTTGACGACTTGTTTGTAAAAAGAATTGCAAGTTTGTATAGCCTATAGTAAGAGTTTAATAAATAAAGTAGAAGTGCCGTTTTGCCCAAACTCAAAACGGCATACCCAACTCTGCGATGGGTTACCATCATCACTACTAATACCATCATCACTACTACTTCCTTCATAACTACAACTGCCACAATCATCACGACTACTGTCATCATCACCATTACTATGATCATCATCACTACTACAATTATAATCATCACTACTACTCTCACCATCATCACTACTAGTCACCATTGTCACATCCATCTTAATCACTACTAGCATTGATACTACAACTATCAACCAGCATTACTACATCATCACCACCATCTTACACTCATCATTACTACTGTTAAAATCATCACTACTACTATAACCATCATCATTACTACTGTCACAAGTATTACCATCATGTATCCTACTGTCACCATCATCATTACTACTGCCATCATCACCATTACTATGATCTTCATCATCACTACAACTTTCACCATCATCACTACTACTCACCATAATCACTAATACTCACACCATCGTCATTTCCATCATCACTACTGTCATTATTATCACTACAACTATCATTACTTGTCACCATCATCACTACTATTATGACCATCACCACTACTACTAGTACTGTCACCATCATATCTACTACTGTCACCATCATATCTACTACGGTCATCATCATCACTACTGTCAACATCATTAATACAACTACAACCATCATCTCTACTATTATCACCATCATCACTACTATCACCATCAATTCCACTATTACTACCATCACTTCTAATGCCAACTAAACTAACTTAACCTAGCAAATACATAGCGAGATGTTTTCGCCCCCAGAACGAATGCGTTCTTAGTGTGTGAGCCCCACTAAGAACGCCATCATAGCTAGGGGGGGGGGGGGGGGGGGTCCGGGAAGGGGGGGGGGTGTAAAACCATATTTTGGACCTAAAATCTTAACTATTGCATAAATTCAAAAACTCTTTTTTGACTGACGTTCGCATTCACGCAACAAATGTTCGTGTGAAATTTGGTGAAAATCCGTCCAACAGTCTAGGAGGAGTTCCAAGACAGACGGACAACGACAACGCCGACGACAGATTTTTTTTTTGTGTGGTAACTGCTTACGCAGAGTTGATGAATGTGTGCATGCATTGTGATGTCAGTTAAGTTTTTTGGTGTTTTATGATGTTTAAGGGGAGATCGGCTGGGGGTTTTTCTGGACACCCTTCTCCCTCATGGTTAGCCCCATTAGTTCCATATTTTAAAACGTTCAGCCCATTAGTTTGGTGATTTTAAGACGTTTCGTCCCATTTCTTTGTCAATATTAAGACCTTCCCGTGCCCTTTAGGTGTTGATTTTTTTCCTGGTGAGCGAGAGCGAGCCAGTAAAAGTGGAGAAACCGGCCTACGGCAATGACATTTTGCTGCCGAAAATTCTTACAAATTAATCTCAAAGGGAGATCTAATAGACGAGTATTTAATTTTGATGGAAGTCTAGGAGGAAACTAAAAGATGAATGAATATATAAATAAAGTAGACGTGCCGTTTTGCCCAAAATCAAAGCGGCATACCCAACTCTGCGATGGGTTACCATCATCACTACTAATACCATCAATAACCATCAACACTACTACATCCTTCATCACTACAACCGCCACAATCATCACGACTACTGTCATCATCACCATTACTATGATTATCATCACTACTACAATTACAATCATCACTACTACTGTCACCATCATCACTACTACTTACCTTTGGATGTGTTCGCCGCTCCTCTAGCGGCACCAAGGAGCGCGACGCCCCTCGTTATGGGTGGTGATTTGGTGCAGTAGACTGTTTGAAGCGACAGCTCGCTCCCTTGCAAGGATGGGCTCGTCTGGCACTTTTTGCAGTTCGACATCTAGGGCTCTCTTGAAGTTGTCTATCGAGATGTCCCTCATGTCTCTTACTCGCCGTGGGAGTTTGTTGAAGAGACGTGGGCCTCTGTGTGATAACCAGCCCTCTCGCAGAGAGCCCATAGCACCCCTGTTATTCATCCGGGGGATTTCGCATTCCCAGCCTCTCCTATCACTGAATTTCATGACTATCGGAGTATGTAGGTTTGGTACTAAACCCTCTGCGATTTTCCATGTGTATATTATTAGGTAACGTTCTCTTCTACGTTCCATTGAGTACAAATTCAGTGCTCTTAAACGCTCCCAATAGTGTAGATGTTTTATCGAACTTATATGCGAAGTGAAATTTCTTTGTACACTCTCTACGTCATTTATTTCACCTGCTTTGTATGGGGGATGTTAATACGCTACAGTATTCAAGCCGCGGTAGCACTAGAGATTTGAAGAGCGTTATCATAGGCAATTCACCGCATGTTTTAAAAGTACGCAGAATCCAACCCGTTAGACGTTGGATACTGTCACCATTGTCACTACCATCTTAATCACTACTATCATTATTGATACTACAACTATCAACCATCATTACTACTATCATCACCACCATCTTACAATCGTCGTTACTACTGTTAACATTATCACTACTACTATAACCATCATCATTACTACTGTCACAAGTATTACCATCATGTATCCTACTATCACCATCATAACTACTAATGCCATCATCACCATTACTATGATCTTCATCATCACAACTATTGTAATCATCACTACAACTTTCACCATCATCACTACTACTCACCATAATCACTAATACTCACACCATCGTCATTTCCATCATCACTACTGTCATTATTATCACTACAACTATCATTACTTGTCACCATCATCACTACTATTATGACCATCACCACTACTACTAGTACTGTCACCATCATATCTACTACTGTCACCATCATATCTACTACTGTCATCATCATCACTACTGTCAACATCATTAATACAACTACAACCATCATCTCTACTATTATCACCATCATCACTACTATCACCATCAATCCCACTATTACTACCATCACTTCTAATGCCAACTAAACTAACTTAACCTAGCAAATACATAGCGAGATGTTTTCGCCCCCAGAACGAATGCGTTCTTAGTGTGTGAGCCCCACTAAGAACGCCATCATAGCTAGGGGGGGGGGGGGGGGGGGTCCGGGAAGGGGGGGGGGGGTGTAAAACCATATTTTGGACCTAAAATCTTAACTATTGCATAAATTCAAAAAATCTTTTTTGACTGACGTTCGCATTCACGCAACAAATGTTTGTGTGAAATTTGGTGAAAATCCGTCCAACAGTCTAGGAGGAGTTCCAAGACAGACGGACAACGACAACGCCGACGACAGATTTTTTTTTTGTGTGGTAACTGCTTACGCAGAGTTGATGAATGTGTGCATGCATTGTGATGTCAGTTAAGTTTTTTGGTGTTTTATGATGTTTAAGGGGAGATCGGCTGGGGTCTTTTCTGGACACCCTTCTCCCTCATGCTTAGCCCCATTAGTTCCATATTTTAAAACGTTCAGCCCATTAGTTTGGTGATTTTAAGACGTTTCGTCCCATTTCTTTGTCAATATTAAGACCTTCCCGTGCCCTTTAGGTGTTGATTTTTTTCCTGGTGAGCGAGAGCGAGCCAGTAAAAGTGGAGAAACCGGCCTACGGCAATGACATTTTGCTGCCGAAAATTCTTACAAATTAATCTCAAAGGGAGATCTAATAGACGAGTATTTAATTTTGATGGAAGTCTAGGAGGAAACTAAAAGATAAATGAATATATAAATAAAGTAGACGTGCCGTTTTGCCCAAAATCAAAGCGGCATACCCAACTCTGCGATGGGTTACCATCATCACTACTAATATCATCAATAACCATCAACACTACTACATCCTTCATCACTACAACCGCCACAATCATCACGGCTACTGTCATCATCACCATTACTATGATTATCATCACTACTACAATTACAATCATCACTACTACTGTCACCATCATCACTACTACTTACCTTTGGATACCTTTGGATACCTTTGGATGTGTTCGCCGCTCCTCTAGCGACACCAAGGAGCGCGACGCCCCTCGTTATGGGTGGTGATTTGATGACTGTTTGAAGCGACAGCTCGCTCCCTTGCAAGGATGGGCTCGTCTGGCACTTTTTGCAGTTCGACATCTAGGGCTCTCTTGAAGTTGTCTAACGAGATGTCCCTCATGTCTCTTACTCGCCGTGGGAGTTTGTTGAAGAGACGTGGGCCTCTGTGTGATAACCAGCCCTCTCGCAGAGAGCCCATAGCACCCCTGTTATTCATCCGGGGGATTTCGCATTCCCAGCCTCTCCTATCACTGAATTTCATGACTATCGGAGTATGTAGGTTTGGTACTAAACCCTCTGCGATTTTCCATGTGTATATTATTAGGTAACGTTCTCTTCTACGTTCCATTGAGTACAAATTCAGTGCTCTTAAACGCTCCCAATAGTGTAGATGTTTTATCGAACTTATATGCGAAGTGAATTTTTTTTGTACACTCTCTACGTCATTTATTTAACCTGCTTTGTATGGGGATGTTAATACGCTACAGTATTCAAGCCGCGGTAGCACTAGAGATTTGAAGAGCGTTATCATAGGCAATTCACCGCATGTTTTAAAAGTACGCAGAATCCAACCCGTTAGACGTTGGATACTGTCACCATTGTCACTACCATCTTAATCACTACTATCATTATTGATACTACAACTATCAACCATCATTACTACTATCATCACCACCATCTTACAATCGTCGTTACTATTGTTAACATTATCACTACTACTATAACCATCATCATTACTACTGTCACAAGTATTGCCATCATGTATCCTACTATCACCATCATAACTACTACTGCCATCATCACCATTACTATGATCTTCATCATCACAACTATTGTCATCATCACTACAACTTTCACCATCATCACTACTACTCACCATCATCACTAATACTCACACCATCATCACTACTGTCATCATTATCACTACAACTATCATCATTACTTGTCGCCATCATCACTACTATTATGACCATCATTACTAATATTAGTACTGTCACCATCATATCTACTACTGTCACCATCATATCTACTACTGTCATCATCATCACTACTGTCATCATCAATACAACTACAACCATCATCACTACTATTATCACCATCATCACTACTATCACCATCAATCCCACCATTACTACCATAACTTCTAATGCCAACTAAACTAACTTAACCTAGCAAATACAGAGCGAGATGTTTTCGCCCCCAGAACGAATGCGTTCTTAGTGTGCGAGCCCCTTTGGGGCTCACACACTAATAACACCATCATTGCTTGGGGGGGGGGGGGGGGGTCAGGGGGGGAGGGGTAAAACCATATTTTGGACCTAAAATCATAACTATTGCATAAATTAAAAAAAAAAAAATTGACTGACGTTCGCATTCACGCAACAAATGTTCGTGTGAAATTTTTTGAAAATCCGTCCAACGGTCTAGGAGTTTCGAGACAGACGGACGACGACGACGACAGACATTTTTTTTGTGTGGTACCCACTATACGGGGGGGGGGGGGGATACCAAACTCTGCTTACGCAGAGTTGATAAATAGACCCCCAAAAATAACCACTGTCCCCTTAATGGAATACCAGTTAGAAACAAAATACTATGCAACACAAAATACACTTGCGTAATGTATGGTATCTATGACGAACAAGGACTGCCTAGCCTATAGTGGTTATTATGAACAAAACAAATGCAAGAAAAGGTTGACAGAATATGGAGGGATTACAATTAATGTAGTGAGGAATTAATTATAATGTAACACTTGCAAAATAAACAAACCAAAAACGGGAACAACACAATAAAATTATTGGCTCGCTTTCGCTCGCCAGGATAAAATCGACACCTAAATGGCACGAAAGTTCTTAAAATTGACAGAAATGGGGCGACAGTTGTTAAAATCGCCAAACTAAAGGGGGCGAGCGTCTTAAAATCTAAAAAGCAATGGGGCTAAACATGAGAGAAAAAGGGGTCCAGAAAAAAATACCTCAATTGGATATCTCCCCTTAAGGGGATAGTGGCTGTTTTTTTGGTATATTAATTCAT
Organism: Paralithodes platypus; assembly: GCA_032716605.1. NCBI lineage: Eukaryota > Metazoa > Arthropoda > Malacostraca > Decapoda > Lithodidae > Paralithodes > Paralithodes platypus. The sequence continues at coordinate 16,922,911 of CM064566.1, forward strand.
GTATTCATATATTTATAAATGTCCTCGCTAGACCTCCATCAAGCTTAGAAGAAAAAAAAACCCAGACCCCCTGTCAAGATAAATAAGTACATTTTTTCGGTAGAAAAATGTCCCGGTCGAAGGCCGGTTCCTCTTAAAATTACAGGCTCGCTATCGCTCGCCAGGGAAAAATCGACACCTAAATGGCACGAAAGGTTTTAAAATTTACAATCAAATGGGATGAAAGGTTTAAAACCACCAAACTAATGGGCCAAACGTCATATAATCTCAAAACTAATAGGGCTAAACACGAGGGAGAAAATAGACCAGAAAAAACGGGCCATCTCCTCGTAAGACAGATATCATGATTTATTGGTGTGCTATATCACTGAGTTATAAAGAGAGGAATGTGTAGCTTTGATGGATTGGTGATTGATACAAATAGTTAGTGAGGTAATGAGGGAAAACAAAATTGTTATGTGGATGTTTTGTCCTTCCCACACACACACACACACACACACACACAAACACACACACACACACACACGATCTAATGTACCAATACCTCTCTCTTTCTAATTTTCTATCCTTTCCTTCAACTTTGCTTTTCTATCGGATACGCAATCTCTACTAGAATTAAGTCCTGACCACCTAGTTTTGGATCGTAAGGTCTGATTTTTTTTGTTCTATGTGATGAGGGAGAAAGAAGGCATAACTGCCTGCAGCGAGTGCCTCCCCCAGATTTCAAAGAGTGACAGGGCCGAAATCAAGGGACGTTCGAGCTAAAATGCCTTGACTCACGTAGTTTGAAGCAATTTAAGTCATAGGAAGAGGGAAAGACTGATTCTGGGAGAGAGTTCCAGAGCTCAGCAGTTGAATAGAAGAAAGTCTGAGAATAGCATTTCACTCTTAGGTTGGAGAGTTGCACAGAGTAGGGGTGGGATTGTGTTGCAAGGCGGGTACTACGTGCCCTACGTAGAGCAGGTGGTATACACTGGGAAAGCTCCGAGGAACACTGATTACTGTAGTAGCGATAGAATAGCGAGAGAGATGCAACACTGCGGCGAAGAGAGAAAAGTTGCAGAGAGTTGGTGAGTGGACGGGAGTTAATGATACGAAAGGCTTTCCTTTCTATTTTATCTAGGAGTGCGGTGGGAGAGGATCCTCCCCACACATGTGAACAATACTCAATACAAGGACGCACTGTGCCCCTGTACAGAGCAAGAAGCTGCGCAGGGGTAAAGAACCCCTTGAGGCGGTTGAGCACACCCAGCTTCTGGGAGGCTGTCTTAGCGAGACTGGTAATATGGTCTTTCCAAGTGAGAGCAGACGAAAAAGAGACACCGAGAACATTGAGGGAAGATGAAGGGTTGATTTTTGTATTGTTGAAGAATAAGGGATAGTCCTCTGGAGGTTCCTGACGGGTAGTAAGATGGATAAATTGAGTTTTGGAAGCATTAAATGCAACAAGGTTTTCTCTACCGCAATTGGAAATAGTAGCTAGATCAGAAGATAAGCATTTTATGGCTTCATTACGTTTACTTTTGAGGGACTGCTGGCTGGGGTGTTCTGGAAACCTAATTGAGTGGTGTAAAGTAGAGTCGTCTGCATATGAATGGATGGGACTGGATGTACAGTTGAGAAGATCATTTATGAAAATTAGAAAGATAATAGGAGATAGGACAGAACCCTGAGGAACACCGGAGTTGATAGGATGAGGAAATGAGCAATGGCCGTCCACAACCGCAGCTATGGAACGGCAGGAAAGGAAATTAGAGACAAAGGCACAGATAGAGAGACAGAAACCGAAGGAGGGAAGTTTGGAAATTAAAGATTTGTGCCAGACTCTATCGAAGGCTTTCGATATGTCTAGTGCAACAGAAAAACTCTCACCGAAGTCCCGAAATTTGGATGACCAAGAGTTAGTAAGATATGAAAAAAGATCACCAGTAGAGCGACCCTTAAGGAAGCCATACTGGCGATCTGAGAGCAGATTATGACCCTATCACCCTTCTTTGGGACAGGTTAAATGAGAGCAAACTTCCAGCAAAGAGGAAAGACGTTAGAGGAGAGACAGAGACGAAAGAGTTTGCCTAGGCAGGGGGTCAGCACGGAAGCACAGTTTTTAAGTACAACAGGAGGAACACCGTCCGGACCGTACGCCTTCTTAGTATTAAGCCCAGAGAGGGTAGAAAGTACATCTTTAGAAGAGATTAGGATATTAGGCATAAGTAGGAGAGAGGGAGGTGGAGAGGGAGGAATAGCACCGGAATCATCCAAGGTAGAGTTTCTGTCAAAAGTTTGAGCAAAGAGTTCAGCTTTGAAGGAAGAAGTGATGGTTGTGCCATCAGAGTGGAAAAGGGGAGGGAAAGACGAGGAAGAAAAGTTGTTGGAGTTTTTTTTGGCTAGATGCCAGAAAGCTTGGGAAGAGCTAGAGTTGGATAGTTCAGTGCATTTATTATTGATGAAAGAGTGCTTGGCAAGTCGAAGAACAGATTTGGCTTGATTCCGAGCAGAAACATAGGAAGAATGAGATTCTTGAGTTTTAAGGCATAGGTACCGTTAGAATACTTCCTCCTTGTTGTGGACAGCAGTAAAACAAGCGTGAGTAAACCAAGATTTTTTTGCTTTAGACTGAGAGAAAGAAAATGGAATGTACGCTTCCATGCCCGAGAGGATTACCTCGGTAATGCGTTCAGCACTCTCCGAGGGTCTCCGGCCACGGAAGCTGAAGTCATTCCATGGGAAAAGGGGAGGGAAAGACGAGGAAGAAAAGTTGTTGGAGATTTTTTGGCTAGATGCCAGAAAGCTTGGGAAGAGCTAGAGTTGGATAGTTCAGTGCATTTATTATTGATGAAAGAGTGCTTGGCAAGTCGAAGAACAGATTTGGCTTGATTCCGAGCAGAAACATAGGAAGAATGAGATTCTTGAGTTTTAAGGCATAGGTACCGTTAGAATACTTCCTCCTTGTTGTGGACAGCAGTAAAACAAGCGTGAGTAAACCAAGATTTTTTTGCTTTAGACTGAGAGAAAGAAAATGGAATGTACGCTTCCATGCCCGAGAGGATTACCTCGGTAATGCGTTCAGCACTCTCCGAGGGTCCCCGGCCACGGAAGCTGAAGTCATTCCATGGGAAATCAATGAAGTACTGCCGGAGAGCCTCCCAGTCAGCAGCGCCAAAGTGCCACAAGCGCCGCCGGCTGGGAGGATCGGATGGCCGTACTGAAGAGATAGGACAGGTGACGGAGATAAGTTTATGGTCGGAGGAGCCCAAAGGAGAGAAAAGATTGACAGTATAAGAAGAAGGGTTAGAAGTCAGAAGTAAGTCAAGAATGTTGGGCTGATCTCCGAAGCGATCCAGGATACGGGTGGGTTGTTGGACCAGCTGCTCTAGGTCATTTATGATAGAAAAGACGTAGGCTTGTTCACCAGGTTGGTCAGTAGAGTGAGAGGAGAGCCATTGGCGGTGGTGAACGTTGAAATCTCCTAAGATGGAGATTTCAGAGAAGGGAGAGATAGATAGAATGTGTCCCACTTTAGAGTTTAGATAGTCGAAGAATTTGGGAAAGTCGGTAGAGTTAGGGGAAAGATAGACAGCACAGAAATATTTAGTATGAGAATGACAGGATAGTTTGAGCCATAAAGTTGAGAATTCAGAGGAGTCGAAATCGGGAACACGAGAGCAAGTGAGTTTGTTGTGCACGTATGCAGAGAATGGGCTGCTGAGTTTCGGTGAGGAAAAGAAGATCAGGTTTGGAGGAGGAGAGATGGTGTTCGATAGAGTGAAAATTAGAGGAAAGGCCGCGAATATTGCATAAGTTGATGGTAAGAGTGACAGGCTGTGGTCCAGGGTATTTAGAGGGGTCGTCAGGGGAAGGTCGGGCATGTGTGGGGGTATTTATGGTCCAACCCCCCCCCCCCCCCTCCCCCGGGGACTCCGAGGGTGGACCTGTGTTCATCAGTGTAACTACGTAAATCTATGTAAATCTCTCTCTCTCTCTGTTCCTCGTATCCTCACAGTGCCAAGCAGAGAATATATTAGGGGTAGATGGGTCGTTTTTCCGGTCCCCTTTCTCCCTCGTGTTAAGCCCCATTGGTTTTGAGATTATAAGACGTTCGACCCATTAGTTTGGCGATTTTAACACCTTTAGCTCTATTTCGTTGTCAAATTTAAGACCTATCGTGCCATTTAGGTGTCGATTTTTTACTGGCGAGCGATAGAGAGCCTGTAATTATAAGAGAGGTTCGGCCTTCGGCCGGGAAATTTGTTTACCGAAAGTGTACACATTTATCTTGAGGGGGGGGGAGTGTAGGGTTTTCTTTTAGTAAGTGTGATGGAGGTCTAGCCAAGAAACTAAGATATAAGGGAACATTTAAAGTAATAGACATAAAAAAAAAAATCTTTCCTTAAGCAAGGCAAGGCACAATCTGGTGTTCTCACTTTCTGGCTTCAGTTATTCATGTCTCTTCTCCTTCTCCACATCTCCTCCTCTCAGCTTGTCCGTGTCCGCTCTCATATGCATAACCTGAGCTATGAATGGCTTGGGAAGAGTAGTGCATGTACAGTTGACCAAATAAATCGTGTCGCCGCTGGCATTATGTTTTGCTCGCTGTACTGTATGCTATATTAATGTCAGATGTTGAATAGGGTGTGTAAAGATAGGAACATGTTTGTATATCTCACTCAAAACGATGAAGTAATGCTTATAGATAGTGCTGATACCAATTATTGATCAAAATATACTTGGTGCCGGGACATCACCTATTTGGCCAACTGTACAATATCCTTACTCGTGATCCTCTGCAACCAATATCTAACATTTTAACCCTCTTGAATATATATATATATATATCATAGACTCCTCTACATATGTAAAGGGGTCTATGATATATATATATACATATACTTTTTTTTCCAGGCTAGAATTTGTAGAGAAGGTGGGACACCTTGTATGCTGATGAACAAAGTATTTTTCTACCGGACATGGAATAGAAAATGTGTGAAAACTGTGAACATAGTAACAAATATGTACAATTGAAGAGGAACATTTTCACGAACTATTCAGTAACTGTTTACACAAAATAATACACTCAAGGCCATATTGTATACCTCGTCTATTAAGGGCAGATTTCCTCTTGAGGGATTTTTTCTGGACCCCTTTCTCCCTCATGTTTAGCCCCATTAGTTTGGCGATTTTAAGAACTTTCGCCCCATGTCTTTCATATTTCAGACCTTTCGTGTAATTTGTGTGTCAATTTTTTCCTGGCGAGCGATAGCGAGCCTATAATTTAAGAGGAACCGGCCTCTGGCCAGGAAATGTTTCTACCGAAAAATGTACAAATTTATTTTCAAAGGGGGTCTTGGAGGTGTAATTTTAAGCTTGATGGAGGTCTAGGGAACAAACTAAAAACTACAGCCTAGTGTATGTCATCAACATTACATCTGTTGGTCATACCATTTGATACGAGAGTGTACAGCCAAGTAGGTAGGCCAAAAATCGTTAACCCTAACCTCTGTAACTAAAATAAGGCTAGAACCAAAAGGCTGTAAATGTCCACACCTATTCCCTGGCTGACTGTTCCCAAATGGTAGACATTTTAGCTGGATTACTCTAATCGTTTGTGAGTTATAGAGCTTAATGTTCAAAGGCTTTGACCTACTTATTTGGAACAGAGTATAATATATGATAATCAACATTCACGAGACAATCTGACTTACATCATGATTACATTTATGTCCAGTATTCGATAAGGGGACATGGGCCGGTTTTCTGGACCACTTTCTCCCTCATATTTAGCCCCATTAGTTTTCAGATGTTACGATGTTTGCCCCATTAGTTAGTCGATTTTAAGACCTTTCGCCCAATTTCGTCGTCAATATTTAGGTGTCGATTTTTCCCCTGGCGAACGATAGTGAGCCTGTAATGTTGGAAGGCCGGGACATTTTTCTACCGAAAAATGTACACATTAATCTAGAAGGGGGATCTAATGGATGTTTTTTTTTTTAATTTGATGGAGGTATAGGGAGGAAACTAGAAAACTAATGAATACATGCAAAAATCACCCACAAAGTTAACCATCTCCCCTTAAATGGATATTAATCGTAGTCATGAGCTGTACTTAATTATAACTGTCTTGATGGTGTAATGGTTACAGTGTTTAAAATATGTGCGTGGTAACCCAGGTTCGAATCCCGGTGAATCACATGCTTTCAATTATTTCATTGGGAGGTGTTTGGTGTTGGAGTGAAACTTTAAGGAATATATTACATCATATCATAATTCTGCTTTGTATTAGTGGGTAATTCACCAAAGGATTATCGGAGTAAAAGGACTGGTGGAAACTGCTTAAGGGGCAGGTAGTTTCTTTTTCTCCTTCATGTTACGTCGTATTAGTTTTGAGATTGTAAGGCGTTCGTTCCATTAGTTTGCCGATTCTATGACCTTTTGTCACATTTCTTTGTCGATATAAAGACCTTTCGTGCCACTTAGGTGTCGATATTTTCCTGGCTAGCGACAGAGAGCCTGTCATTTTCTACCGAAAACTGTAAAAATTTATCTTGAAGGAGGGTCTTGGGAGGTGTTTTTTTTAAGCTTGATGGAGGTCTAGGGAAGAAACTAAAAAGGATACTTAAAAGATACATATACAGTATTAGCAAATAAATACCCCCCCCCCCCCTTAATCTCCTGGTGCATGAACTGCATATGTCAGATGGATAAAGAACTTCATAAACCAGATTGCAGTGCGGAGCTTATAAACAAACTCTCGGAACATTCTGAATTAATATTGAGTAAGATTAACACATTATTTTGGATTGCTAATGAAGCGAGAATTACGTTGATGTATGTGCAGTTAATTATCGTGTAATGAACTATATATTTACTTTACAGTATATTAATCAGGTCATGTTAAGGCAATATACAAGTGGTCGTATACATATGTAATGCTTTAATATGAGAGAGAGAGAGCGAGAGCGAGTGGGAGTGCAAGTAGGAGAGAGAGGTCAAAATGAGAGCGCATAAAAGTGGGCGAGAGATAAGGGGGAAAGTTAAAACGGTGACATCTTCAGAGGAGTAAAACAAATATATCACAGCTTAAATTTCGAGCTCACAATTATCTTACATTGATAACTGCTATGTTGCAGACAATTTTAATCTGCCATAAGAAAAATATTGTCCCCAATAAATGCCATGCTACCAACATTTGAGAGTATCCTCTGCATATAAGATAGGAATTACATATTAATCAATACCATTATATTCCCTCGACTAACTAGCGAATATGTATGTGCACAATATATAGATAATGTGTAATTTAAAATGGACATGTGTGATAGCCAGTGTTGTCAGTTTAGCTACTTTCACGCAAGATCTAGAGGTATTTAGTTCCATTTAGAGGCACATTTTTACATCTAGCGGTATGAATTCTAGCGATATTTTGGAGATTTGAGCCATTTTGAGTTATATTCTAGAAATTATGGCATTATTCTGGCGATTTTTGGCATTTACTTGTGATCTAGCGGACTTGATTTGGTAACCCTGGCGATAGCGTTCTTAATTGCATTATAATATATACACTTGGTTTTATACGTGAATTTCGGTTACAAAGGCTAATATAGTTGTGTATAAATTCCTCTCTGTCTGATCACAATATTATCTTTATTCAGATTTCCAAGTTTATTATTATTATTATTATTATTATTATTATTAGTATGAATAGTATTATTTGATTTTCGCATTTGCAGGTGATGTCCTCTATCGAATCACAGACATACAAATATGTTTGTGTTCAATTATATGTTTCGTCAGACTAGTTTACCTCAAGGTTTAACTGACTCAGTACCGGTGACGTCCTTTCCATTGTATTCTGGCACTATGAGACGATTGTATGCAGCTTAGGAAGGACATCTACCCAATAAATGGCTACAGACTATCTCAATAAATCCAATGTGCTATAACACATACGTGGTCTGAACTCCTTTTTATGATCAAATGCAAGTCCAAAAATGCTTTATTAACATCTTCTGTACCGGTGACGTCTTATTAATTTGATCCGTGCTGTATTTAGACGATAGTTTGCAGCTTAAGAAGGATCTGTGGTTGTACAAAGGGTTAAGTGAGGTAGTTTGAAGCTTGATAACTGCGGGAGGCCCTTTTTAAACTGAATAAAATCGTCTAATGATAGCCAGAATAAAGTAAAAAAGACGTTACCGGTACAGAAGGGGTTAATGAATATGTGCCTTTAAATTGTCTCTTTTTTGTTTGTATCTCCAAGTTATAAACATGCAAGACTATGACAATGTATATACAAATCATATTAACCCTTCTGTACCGACACGTCTATTTAATTATATTCTTGCTACTATTGGACGATTATATTCAGTTTATAAAGGGCATCCAGCAACTAACAGGCTTCGAACTATCTCACTAAACCGTTTTTACTGCCATAGCTAATTCTTAAACTGCACAAAACCGTCTAAATATAGTAGGAATCAAATTCAAAATGTTTCGCCGGTACAGAAGGGGTTAAGAATACGCAGCACAATTCCTCACAATTAGCCTGAAAAGTAAAGTAAACAAATACATGATGAACTGTACCGGTAAATATGTGTTCATGTGAGAGATGATGATGTTGATGATGAAGTCTGGTGTTGATGTTGGTCATGGTGTATTGTGAGAGATGGTGATGTTGGTCCTGGTGTATTGTCAGAGATGGTGATGTTGGTCCTGGTGTATTGTCAGAGATGGTGATGTTGGTCTTGGTGTATTGTGAGAGATAGTGATGTTGGTGATGTTTGTCCTGGTGTATTGTGAGAGATAGTGATGTTGGTCCTGGTGTATTGTGAGAGATAGTGATGTTGGTGATGTTTGTCCTGGTGTATTGTGAGAGATGGTGATGTTGGTCCTGGTGTATTGTGAGAGATAGTGATGTTGGTGATGTTGGTCCTGGTGTATTGTGAGAGATAGTGATGTTGGTGATGTTGGTCCTGGTGTATTGTGAGAGATAGTGATGTTGGTCCTGGTGTATTGTGAGAGATAGTGATGTTGGTCCTGGTGTATTGTGAGAGATAGTGATGTTGGTGATGTTGGTCCTGGTGTATTGTGAGAGATAGTGATGTTGGTCCTGGTGTATTGTGAGATATATTGATGTTGGTGATGTTGGTCCTGGTGTATTGTGAGATATATTGATGTTGGTGATGTTGGTCCTGGTGTATTGTGAGAGATAGTGATGTTGGTGATGTTGGTCCTGGTGTATTGTGAGAGATAGTGATGTTGGTGATATTGGTCCTGGTGTATTGTCAGAGATGTTGGTGATAATGGTTCGTGTATTGTGAGAGATGGTGATGTTGGTCCTGGTGTATTGTGAGAGATGTTGGTGATGTTGTTGATGAAGGTTCGTGTATTGTGAGAGATGGTGATGCTGGATATGGTGATGTTGGTGTAGTGGGAGAGATGGTGATGTTGGTGTATTGTCAGAGATGGTGATGTTGGTTCTGGTGTATTGTGAGAGATGGTGATGTTGGTGATGGTCATGGTGTATTGTCAGACATAGATGATGATGTTGGTGATGTAGATGTTTATGTTGATGTTTGTGTTGTTGATGTTGGTTTATTGCCTCACTGTCGGCAGGGGGTCAGCAGGTTCAGGGGGTTCCAGGGCAGCTACATGACTAAACAGTATATCACCCAAGGTAGGTCTTTTATTTGTATCCTACCAGAAAGTTGGCGGATATCCAATTGGAGAGAGAGAGAGAGAGAGAGAGAGAGAGAGAGAGAGAGAGAGAGAGAGAGAGAGAGAGAGAGAGAGAGAGAGAGAGAGAGAGAGAGAGAGAGAGAGAGAGAGAGAGAGAGAGAGAGAGAGAGAGAGAGAGAGAGAGAGGAAAGGGGGAAGGGTGAGGGGTTCACTCCAAATTGCAAATAATTTGGCAGACTTCCACAAGCATACTAAACCTGATTTAAATAAATAAATATATATATATATATATATATATATATATATATATATAAAAACAAGAGGGAAAGGCTTTAAAGGAGCCATGTCTTGACCCCAATTAATTAGGATAATGGAACAAGAGCTGTGAAGCACCGAAGGCTTCCGTAGAACGCAGATATCCACCAAGCAGTTTTAAATCCTATGTAAATTAACCAACCGAGTAACATAGTCCTTTTGAAACTGCATAAAATCGTATCATGCTAGCCAGAAGAAATGGTAATAATGGAGTCATCGGGCTGAAGGGGTTAATTACTGTACTAACTAACAAAAATAAACACAAATACTGCTAATAACAATGATAAACATTGGTTTATTTCGATACGGCAGCAAGTAAAGCTGACAATATACAGACATTACCTAGATCTTACCCTAAGGGATCAACAGACTGATCCTGGCTGCTAACAAGTGCGTTTACATACCCCCGAAGGGAGTAGATCGTAGGCAGGGAACTTGAGAGTCTCTCGAGACTGTTCCGTCCAGACCTTACCTTCGCGGCCAGGGAAAGTTTTTAAGAGAAACTTCCTCTGCCGGCGCGTGGGATCGAACCCCGACACCAGAGCCACTACTCCCAGTACAGTGACTATACTATACTTCTTTTCAACTGACGGTAAATTGCAAAGTTCCCATCAATATTTATCAGTTATTATGATTATTTTGTAGTGAACTATGATGCTAATTACAGTATAATTATACACTTAGTCTTACTATGATGCAGAGACATAGTAGTTCATATTTTTCATTAAGTATCGATAAATTAGCTGCTAAGGGATTCAATTTTTCGTCAGAAAATATTATGAAACAGAGTATAGGCACGTTTGGCTACTGTGACCGTTTTTTGTTTTGTTTTTTTCTATGTGATTGAGGGAGGCAAAAGGCATAACTGTCTATAGCGAGTGCCTCCCCCATAGTGAAAGAGTGACAGGGCCAAAATCAAGGGACGTTCGAGCCAAAATGCCTGGACACACGGAGTTTGAAGCAATTTAAGTCATAGGAAGAGGGAAAGACTGATTCTGGGAGAGAGTTCCAGAGCTCAGCTGTTAAGTAGAAGAAAGTTTGAGAGTAACGTTTCACTCTTGGGTTGGAGAGTTGCACAGAGTAGGGGTGGGATTGAGTTGCAAGACGGGTGTATGTCACAGTATAGTGAAGCACATAACTGACTGCCAACACAATGTAAAGTATGCAACATGGCGCCTAATAAAACATGGATGGGGAAATTATAATTACATTTTCTTCACCTCATGTCCTATTTGAATTTCGGTGCCATTAAAATTATTACGAGTGCGCTTGCAAAAGATGAGACTTAGTGGGACTTTGAAGAACTAACGAGGGGCTAATGATGAGAAGTGTACATCATATATTACATGTTATCAAAGGGATGGCTGAAGTTAGTGAGACGAATGAAGGGCAGGTAACATGGCATGATGTTATTATATTGACGTGTGTGTGCGTTCATCTGCTGTTGAAGTAAGTTGCTGTTGAAGTAAGTTGGAATATAGAAAAAATAAAATATATATATATATATATATAATATATATATATATATATATATATATATATATATATATATATATATATATATATATATGGTGACCGGTCAACTCAACCAGTAGACCATTTCAACCAGTAGCTCTCAACCAGTACCAAATCAACCAATACGGTTAGGTTAGGTTAGGTTAGTACTATATTTTGGCACTGGTTTGGTTGGTCTGGGTTAATTTGGCACTGGTTGAGAGCTACTGGTTGAGATGGTCTACAGGTTGAGATGATATGGAACAATATATATATGTATATACTGTACTGTATATATATATAAATATATATATATATATATATATATATATATATAGAGTGAGAGAGAGAGAGAGAGAGAGAGATATGTATACATATATATACTGTACCGTATATATATATATATATATATATATATATATATATATATATATATATATATACATATAATGTATATAAATATATGTATATATATATATATATATATATATATATATATATATAATTATACTTATATATATTGTATATATATACAGCATAGTATAGATATTTTTTCTAGGGAATTGTGAATTTTGAGCACGAGAGAAAAAAGTTCTTTACAATTGAAATTCAAAGATTGTCCGCAATGTTCTGAGGCAATCAAAGTTAAGGCTGTATTAACAGACTGAATGTTTGCTTTATTGTAATTGTTCTCCATCACAATCAAAGTTAAGGCTGTATTAACAGACTTAATGTTTGCTTTATTGTAATTGTTCTCCATCACAATCAAAGTTAAGGCTGTATTAACAGACTGAATGTTTGCTTTATTGTAATTGTTCTCCATCACAATCAAAGTTAAGGCTGTATTAACAGACTGAATGTTTGCTTTCTTGTAATTGTTCTCCATCACAATTGTGATGTACAGTAAATGTTCAGAAGATCAAACTTTTAAGGGGGTAGTACTTGTTTGTTGGTCTATAGCCTATATTTCTCTATTAATTTAATTTTTGAGTTTCCTCGTTAGACCTCCATCAACCTTAAACAACTAAAACCCTAGACCGCCTTTCAAGATAAATTTGTACATTTTTCAGTAGAAAAATGTCCCGGCTGAAGGCCGGTTCCTTCAAAAATTACAGGCTCGCTATCGCTCGCCAGAAAAAACTCGATACCTAAATGGCACGAAAGGTCTTAATATTGACAAAAATGGGGCGAAAGGTCTCAAAATCGCCAAACTAATAGTACGAACGTCTTAAAATCTCCAAACTAATATGTAAACATGAGGCTGAATGAGATCCAGAAAAAACGACTACCTCTCCCTTAATAGCCACGGTTATACCATTCACTCAGAGCATAGATTTAGGAAGTAAATTTGTCATACGACCGTACTCTGATAAGTGACATTAATATTCTGTACAACTGTACAGTTGCCCAAATAAGTGTTTTCGCGGCACCAAGTATAATTCGATCAATAATTGGTATCGGTTTAATTCATCGTTTATATATATAGGCTACAAACATATTCCTATTTCTACAGACCCTATTCCACATCTGACAGACATTAATACAGCACACAGCGAGCAAAACGTAATGACAGCGGCGACATGACATATTTGGCCAACTGTACAAACATTCACAGCAGCACAATAATGCGATATATTCTCATTTAGGGGAGACAGGCCATTTTTCTGGTCCCCCTTCTTCCTCGTGTATAGGCCCATTTGTTTTCAGATTTTATGATGTTCGGCCCATTAGTTTGGCGATGTTAATACCTTTCACCCCATTTCATTGTCAATGGTCTTCGTAGTGCAATGCATAAGTGTGTTGATATTCGGTGTGAGCGTCCTGGGTTCGAATCCTCGAACTGCCACATGTGTTTGTTAATTTAATTAATAGAGTTTAGAAGTAAAGTTGGTTAGTGGAGAGAACATAATAATTAAGGCCTTTCGTTCCATTTAGGTGTCGATTTTTTCCTGGCGAGCGAAAGCGAGCCTGACATTTTAAGAGGAAGCGGCCTTCAGCCGGGACATTTTTCTACCGAAAAATGTACACATTTATCTTGAAGGGGGGTCTAGGGGGTGTTATTAAGCTTGATGGAGGTCTAGCCAGTCTCCCCTTAAAGTCATCATCTACATCATGGTTTATAATATTCAGAGTTTCCCTCACTAATATGACACACGGGATAATAACATCAGTGATTATCGTAACTCCTCCACACATACTCGTCAGCATTACCCGTCCCTCGTCACCGTCACAGCGGCACTACGTCACAGGTTAAGGGGGTAGTGCTTGGTTTTTGGTCTATATATTTAGTTATTAGTTAATTTTTAGTTTCCTCGCTAGACCTCCATCAAGCTTACAAAACACCCCCTATACCCCCTTCCAAGATAAATGTCCAGGCCGAAGGCCGATTCCTTCTAAAATTACAGGCTTGCTATCGCTCAACAGGAAAACATCGACACCTAAAGGGCACGAAAGGTTTTAATATTGAAAACAAAATGATGCGAAAGGTCTCAAAATTGCCAAACTAACGGAACGAACGTCTTAAAACCTCAACACTAATATGCTAAACATGAGGGAGAAGGGGGTTCAGAAAAAGCGAGTAGTACCCCCTTAAGTCGATGTCACACAGTCGCATATTTCGGTAATTGTTGATGAGCAAGTTTTTGTCGTTCTATTTCGAGCCTTTTTCACATTGGAGTCGGATACTATATCGAAGGTAGATTATGTTAGGTACTTATCATTTTTGGAAATTTATATACTGAAACTGCCAAACAACAATTGCCCGTAAACATTGACTGAACAAAGACTCGTGTGACACCACCTTTAGGCAGTTATTTCGTTGCGTATGATGCTCCAATTAGTTGTTGTTGTTGTTGTTGTTGTTGTTCCCTAAGCTGCCTGGCCGAACAGCCCCGAGTCCCTAAGGAAGGCCATGGCCACGGTCGGGCTTTCCCACAGAGCTCTCAACGAGTGTAAATTGTGTTGTTGGCGTAAGTGGTTGTATGCAATGCAGTCTTCGATGATGTGTTTAATGGTATGGGGTGCTGTGTTACATCCCGAGCAGGTGTCGACGACGGAGTCATCCAGTCTCTTCTGATATCTCAGAAGAGCCGAATGGTGTCCGCATCTCAGCCTGGCCAGGTGGACTCTTTCCTCGCGAGGAAGGGAGGATTAAGAAGGATGGATTTCGGGAGGTCGTGCTTGCAGCTGCGTGTTGTCTATGAGTGAGTGGATGGAACGGCGAGTGATATGAGTATGGATGTGCTTCCGGAAGTTGGTTTGGGGTGGGCAGGGAGGGAGAGAAGACAGTATTTGTGTGTGATAGCGTGTGCTGGGTGTTGTTTTGATATTTCTTGGTGTCTGTGGGTGTGTAGCCATGTAGTGTAGTGGGTGGTGTTGATTCGTGGAGGCTGCTGCCAGGAATTGTGTGCCTCTCATGTCTAGATGATCTTTGACTTTGAGGAGTTTGGTTTATTGATGTAGGTGATCTGTGGGTGTCGTAGCTGTGCATCCTGTGATGATTTTCAGGGCTTTATTTTGAATGGTGTGCAAGGTCCAATTAGTTATTCGCAATTGTTTGTTCATATCTCGAGCTATATATATTGATATCCATTAATGTACTGCAGAATGGAATTATAATTGGTATTATTCATATGCCTGTACTACTACTATTACTATTTATCCTACTCCTACTACTACTACCACTACGAATAATAATAATAATAATATGTATAATAATAATAATAATAATAATAATAATAATAATAATAATAACATAATAATAACAAATAATATAAATAATAACAATAATAATCACACACACATACACACACATACACACACACACACACACACACTGCCATAAACATGTTGGTGCAACCTGACAGACAGCTGGTGCCCAAAGGTATTCATGGTCTACATACAGAAAACACAGACAATGTTTACATTCTAACCCCTACCATTGAGGTGTAGAATCAGGTACCAATAAGTGGGGATAGAAATATAATTCTTTAATCAATGAAACTCGAGAAGAACCTCAAGAAAGAAAACACTAACTTATTTTCTCTCGTCTGAACCTGTATTATATTCTCAAACACTATTGATTTGTTTATATTTATATACATATATACAATCCTGTGTTGCCTGTTTATCAATTGAGGAACAGAGCGGGTGTGAGAGCGAGAGAGAGAGAGAAAGAGAGAGTGTGTGAGAAAGAGAGAGAGATAGACAAAAAAAAGACACTAAAGCAAGAGTAGACATGATTGCAAAGTATACATGGAAGAAACATACAGCTACAAAATATAGATCAAGTTAATAAATATATAGAGAAAACGATTGATATTCCGCCGATTTATTTCCCTCTGCCTCCGCACTTCTCCTCACATTTCCTTTCATAACTCCTGCCAACCATCTTCCTCCACTCGTATCTCAAGCTACACTACACAGTTCTCGTCGTGTGTTGGGTGCTTGTGTGTGTGTGGTGTGTGTCTGTGTGTCTGTGTGTGTGTGGTGTGTGTATGTGTGTGTGTGTGTGTGGGTGTGTTTGTGCGTGGGTGTGGGTGTCTGTGGGTGTGTGTGTGTGGGTGTGGGTGTGTGTGTGTGTGTCTGTGTGTGGTGTGTATGTGTGTGTGTGTGTGTGTGTGTGTGTGTGTGTGTGTGTGCGGGCGTGAGTGCGGGCGTGCGGGCGTGAGTGTAGATAGGAGGGTATTAATATCAGAGTCAGACCCCAACAATAGCAGCCACGGGAACTAATGACTTTAGTATTGGGATTCTTATTATCGTAAATGTTCATATTCTCACAATCTCAAACTATCTTCCGGCCTTTATTTATTTATTTTGTATTTTTAACTTTAAATTGTACATCTCCTTTGCATTACCACTCTCATTTTCCTTGAAGGAAGTTCCTGTATAAAATGTATACTTCATTTATACATTTTATTTCGTCTTCTTCTTACTTTTTTTTTTTCACGGGTACTGAATGGGTTAAGGTAGAATTTGTACAACGATACCCACACATGGAAGAACAAAATCAACACTCCTGTCCAACCCTTCATAACTCTCCATTAATCCATTCAGTAACAGGGAAGTCCTTTTCATCCATTTATGGCAACTATTAGACGATTTTATTCAGCTTAGGAAGGACCTCTAGCAATGATAAACCTTCCCACTATCTCAACCATCCCTTTTAACATCCAAGATCCTTCCTAAGCTGCATAATATCGTCAAACTATAGCTAAAATAATAGTAAAAAGACGTCGCCGGTACAGAAGGGGTTAACTCTCCCTGTACCATCCCGATTTAATCCCCCCCCCCCCCCAGGCTACGCTGACTCTCCTTACAGTTGACGATCCATCAGCCCCATCAGTCACCATTATACGTTCCGGCGCTAAGAGACTCGCCCTCCATCACTGAATCGATAACTATTATGTGGAGCTTAACCCCTTCAGACTCATATGACGCAGAGGTTGCCAGATTAGCAATAAGAAATAGAGTTCTCTCACTCTTATAAATACGTCTCCAAAATTAGTTTTCTGACCACAGCTAACTCAAAGACAACTGCAGAGGTTGAAGTAACTAAAACTAAAGGTTTCTAAATACCCCTGATGACAAAAACGGCTTTAAAGTATCCCTAATAGGCTCAAAATCGCGTCATATGTAGGAGAGGCTTAATTAAGATGATGAATGGCGAAAAGGGCAGAAGTGGTAGGAGGAAGAGGGAAGAAGAAATGTGAGAATGTGGCGCAAAACCTGGATCGATTATTTTGACGAAAATAGAACAGTTAAAGTAAAAAAAAAAAAAAAAAAAAAAAATTTCATTACACACTGGGCATAGGATTATACTAAAACAGTCGATAACATGCGAGAACAAAGCGACAACATGTGGAATGGATAATTAGGCAAAACGTTAACAGAGAATAAAGAATTACTGTAGGGGTAATAATGCGAGGCTTTGGTTGAAAGGACGTGATCACTCAGTTTTATTTGGAAATCGAGTAGAGTCTAGATTAAACGTAAAAAGTTATGCTTCAATATGTAATTTGTTATTAAGATAAAATGTAAGGAGGGCTGACCTCTACAAGAACTTTGTGTGAAGAACAAGAAACATAAATTAATAGGACGTATACAGTATATGAAAATAACATATATCGCAAGGATGAAGTGGGAAAAGAGAGGCGCTAACAGAAGAATGAAGTAAATGCTGTGGATGTGATATTGTGGATGTGTAATATAAAGAGAGGCGCTAACAGAAGAATGAAATAAATGCTGTGGATGTGATATTGTGGATGTGTAATATAAAGAGAGGCGCTAACAGAAGAATGAAGTAAATGCTGTGGATGTGATATTGTGGATGTGTAATATAAAGAGAGGCGCTAACAGAAGAATGAAGTAAATGCTGTGGATGTGATATTGAGGATGTGTAATATAAAGAGAGGCGCTAACAGAAGAATGAAGTAAATGCTGTGGATGTGATATTGTGGATGTGTAATATAAAGAGAGGCGCTAACAGAAGAATGAAGTAAATGCTGTGGATGTGATATTGTGGATGTGTAATATAAAGAGAGGCGCTAACAGAAGAATGAAGTAAATGGTGTGGATGTGATAATGGGGATGTGTAATATAAAGAGAGGCGCTAACAGAAGAATGAAGTAAATGCTGTGGATGTGATATTGGGGATGTGTAATATAAAGAGAGGCGCTAACAGAAGAATGAAGTAAATGCTGTGGATGTGATATTGGGGATGTGTAATATGAATACAAGAATATAAATACAATCCTGAAAATGAAATTAAGAAAACACACACAAAAGAAATAACCCCAACAAGTGAAGATTGTTAAACATGTCCTAGTCCCCTAATCACCATCATAGGCATTATAGAGAACCAACACCCTGGCTCTTAACCCATTATGTACCCTGCAACGTCCTTTTCATCATATTCTGGCAACTATTAGACAATTTTATTCAGCTGAAAAAATGCCTCCAGCAATTAACAGGCTTCGAACTATCTTACTTAACCGCTTTTACCGCCACAGATCCTTTTCAAAATGCACAAAATCGTCTAAATATCGCTAGAACAAATTTAAAAGGACGTCACTGGTACATAAGGGGTTAAGGGAATGAAGACAGTTTGAGGAGTAACCGAGAAAGTAAGACACTGTTGGACTATGAAGTGCTTTTTGGACACTTTTAACCCATTGAGTACCGGTGACGTCCTTTTAACTTTATTCTGGCTACTACTAGACGGTTTTATTCAGTTTCAAAAGGGTCTCTAGCACTAAACAGGCTTCGAACTATCTCACTCAACCCTTGTTACTACCACAAATCCTTCTTTAACTGCACACAATCATATAAAAATAGCTACAATAATTTTAAAAAGACGTCGCCGGTACAGTGGAGGGTTAAATTATTTCTTCGATTTTTATCAACCAAACATACTCTAACTAAATGTGTTGTCACTCGGTGTAAACAAATAGTGTACTGGAAGCTGGTCATCCTCTTATGTATTACAAAGCAGCTTAGGTTTCAAGGTGTTCTGCACTTGAGGGGAAGTATTTGTATTTTCGTGAACCCCCTCCTCCTTCATGTTTATCCCAATTAGCTTTCATATATTTAGCCGTTCAAGTGATAGCTAACCTGTAATGTAGGGGTAACTGGCCTCTAATCGGGACATTTTTGTACCGAGAAATGTGTACATTTATCTTGAAGAGGGGTCTTGGGGCGTTTTGTTAAGCTTGATGGAGGTTTATGGAGTAAACTAAAACATAATAATAGAAAGATAAACATATTATCAAATACATATTAAAACACCCACACATGCAATTCACATGTACTCACGGATGCACAAATATACAAACAGTGGCTTATATTTATATCTCCGCGTGAAATTTGCACATGCAATTCCTGACACAGTAAACTAAATGGGCGTTCGGCCCGGTCTTTAAATCTTTAAAGTTATGGGGATAAACAAGTAAACATGAGGGAGAAGGGGGGCCAGAAAAAATAACCATATCCCCTTAAATTTGCACCTGCAATTCCTGACCCAGTAGGCCAGTAGAACAATTCCCTGCTTGTATACGAACAACACACAGTCCACCTCCCTCCTCTCTCTGTCATGTAACGTATTGCAGCTACAGAATACGGCACATCAATATTTATGAGGTGGAGTGAAATAGGGGTGAGGGGTAAGTAACATACACACACACAGATACACACACACACACACACATTTTGTGGGGAGATTGTAGGCACCAATCGATCAGGGCTAGACCCAGGTGAGGTTATAGGCATGTGATAAAGAGTCGCTGGAACTCCTGTTTCATTTGCTTGGCCCCTCTTACTGATTTTCTGTGTGCCTCATTTACACTGAGAGCAATCCAGCTAGCTCTCACAAACACCTCCTCCTCCTCCTATCCACTTCACTACACTAAACATGCACACCACACTTCATTCCCCCACACCAAAATTGAATCAAAATTATGAATTTTAGCCCAGCCTCGGAGTCCCCAGGGGGGGAGGACCATAATTGCCCCCAATCCCGCCCAACTTTCCCCTGACGAACCCACAAAATTACCTGGACTTCGGCCTGTTACTCTTACTATTAATTTCTGCAACATTCGCGGACTTTCCTCTAATTTTCACTCTGTTGAACATCATCTCTCCTCCTACAAACCTGATCTTCTTTTCCTCACCGAAACTCAGGTGTCTGTAGCAACATCCAGCAGCCGCTTCTCTGTATCCTCCTACTTTCTCTATCCTAGTTTCAAAGCCAAAGGCAGGTGTTGTGCATATGTGCACAACAAACTCACTTGCTCTCGTGTTTCCGATTTCGACTCCTCTGAATTCTCAACTTTATGGCTCAAACTTTCCTGTCATTCTCTTGCTAAATATTTCTGTGCTGTCTATCTTTCTCCTAACTCTACCAACTTTCCAAAATTCTTTGACTATCTAAACTCTACAGTGGAACACATTCTATCCATTTCTCCTTTCTGAGAAATCTAAATCTTAGGAGATTTCAACGTTCACCACCTCCAATGGCTCTCCTCTCACACTATTGACCAACCTGGTGAACAAGCCTACGACTTTTCTATCCTAAATGACCTAGAGCAGTTAGTTCAGCACCCGTATACCGGATCGCCTCGGAGATCGGCCCAACATTCTTGACTTGTTTCTAACTTCTAACCCTTTTTCTTTTACTGTCGATCTTTTCTCTCCTTTGGGCTCCTCCGACTATAAACTTATCTCTGTCACCTGTCCTATCTCTCCAGTACGGCCACCCGATCCTCCTAGCCGGCGGTGCTTGTGGCACTTTGGCGCAGCCGACTGGGAGGCTCTCCGGCACTACTTCTTTGATTTCCCATGGAATGATTTCTGCTTCCGTGGTCGGGGACCCTCGGAGAGTGCTGAACGCATTACCGAGGTAATCCTATCGGGCATGGAAGCATACATTCCATTCTTTTTCTCTCAGACTAATGCTAAAAAATCTTGGTTTACTCACGCATGTTCTACTGCTGTCCGCAATAAGGAGGAATCATTCAAACAGTACCGACGCCTTAAAACTCAAGACTCATTCTTCCTATGTTTCTGCCCGGAATCAAGCCAAATCTGTTCTTCGACTTGCCAAACACTCTTTCATCAATAATAAATGTCCTGAACTATCCAAATCTAGCTCTTCCCAAGCTTTCTGGCATCTAGCCAAAAACCTCTCCAACAATTTCTCTTCCTTGCCTTTCCCTCCCCTTTCCCACTCTGATGGCACAATCATCACTTCTTCCTCTGACAAAGCTAAAATCTTCGCTCAAACTTTTGCTAGAAACTCCACCTTAGATGATTCCGGTGCTATTCCTCCCTCTCCACCCTCCTCTCTCTTACTTATGCCTAATATCCTAATCTCTTCTAAAGATGTACTTTCTACCCTCTCTGGGCTTAATACTAGGAAGGCGTACGGTCCGGACGGTGTTCCTCCTGTTGTACTCAAAAACTGTGCTTCCGTGCTGACTCCCTGCCTAGGCAAACTCTTTCGTCTCTGTCTATCCTCTAACGTCTTCCCTTCATGCTGGAAGTTTGCTCTCATTCAATCTGTCCCAAAGAAGGGTGACCGCTCTCAACCGTCCAACTATCGTCCAATTGCTCTCATCTCTTGTATTTCTAAAGTTTTTGAAACTATTCTTGCTTCCAAATTTCTTAAACATTTCTCTTCTCATAATATGCT
The DNA here is from genome assembly GCA_032716605.1 of Paralithodes platypus. Lineage (NCBI taxonomy): Eukaryota > Metazoa > Arthropoda > Malacostraca > Decapoda > Lithodidae > Paralithodes > Paralithodes platypus. Next base: position 16,944,578 of record CM064566.1, read on the forward strand.
CTCAGATCACCAGTATGGCTTCCTTAAGGGTCGCTCTACTGGTGATCTTCTTTCATATCTTACTAACTCTTGGTCATCCTCCTTTCGGGACTTCGGTGAGACTTTTTCTATTGCACTAGACATATCGAAAGCCTTTGATAGAGTCTGGTACATATCTTTAATTTCTAAACTACCATCCTTCGGTTTCTATCCCTCCATCTGTGCCTTTGTCTCTAATTTCCTTTCCGGCCATTCCACAGCTGCGGTTGTGGACGGCCATCACTCACTTCCTCACCCTATCAACTCCGGTGTTCCTCAGGGCTCTGTCCTATCTCCTATTCTCTTTCTAATTTTTATAAATTATCTCAACTGTACCTCAATTCCCATTCATTCATAAGCAGACAACTCAACCTTACACTACTCCATTAGTTTTTCAGAACACCCCAGCCAGCAATCCCTCAACGACGACAAACGTAATGAAGCCATAGAACACTTAAATTCTGATCTAACTACTATCTCCAATTGGGGCAGAGAAAACCTTGTTACCGTTGATGCTTCCAAAACCCAATTTCTCCATCTATCTATCCGTCCGGAACTCCCAGCGGACTACCCCTTATTCTTCAACAATACAAAAATCAATCCTTCATCTTCTCTCAATATTCTTGGTGTCTCTTTTTCTTCTGCTCTCGTTTTGAAGGACCATATTACCAGTCTTGCTAAGGCAGCCTCCCAGAAGCTGGGTGTGCTCAACCGCCTTAGGGGGTTCTTTACCCCTGCACTGCTTCTTGCTCTGTACATGGGCATAGTGCATCCTTGTATTGAGTATTGTTCACATATGTGGGGAGGTTCCTCTCACACCGCTCTCCTAGACAAAGTTGAAAGGAAGGCCTTTCATATCATTAACTCCCGTCCACTCACTAACTCTCTGCAATCTCTCTCTCTCCGCCGCAATGTTGCATCTCTATCGCTATTCTATCGCTACCGGTACTATAATAATCAGTGTTCTTCAGAGCTTTCCCAGTAGGGCACGTAGGGGCACGTGGTACCCGCCTTACAACACAATCCCACCCCTACTCTGTGCAACTCTCGAACGTCCCTTGATTATAGCCCTGTCACTCATTCAACTATGGGGTAGGCACTCGCTATAGGCAGTTCTGCCTTTTGCCTCCCTCACTCACATAGGAAAAAAATAAAAACACGCACATACACACACACACATGGCTAGGAGTATGTGTATAAATTGACAGCTCATTTGCTCTAGCCCTTTTTGAGTTACAGAGGTTAGAGGTTACGATTTTTGCCCAACCTAGACTGAACGGACTACAGACAATGTTCCCACACCCAGGTCGGGTTATATAGTAGTTATGAGGTACCGGATAGGCCGCATTTTAGCAATTAAATCTACAGGGATCACATACACCCATTGCAAGATGGGCTACCTATTTCTGGGCAAGAATAGGCTAGGTGAGTGCTTTCTGTACCACTATTCTACCTTTGCCATCCAACAAGATAGATTTATCCAATAAAAACAAAAATGGTTATTCGGTTGGCACTCGGAGTGAAACAAGGTCGAACATTCTCTGGAATTTGAGGGGTAATAGGCAAATAAAGCGATCCTAGTACAATCCAGTAATTAAAACAACCACTCTGATAAGAGAAAACATGATCACACCAAAAAGCAGGAGAACCATGGTAGATAAAAAAGTTTCATTAGCCTATACGTATGATTAAAATGTAGGTACCAGGGAAAGTATTATTTAAATGTGTGTTTGTTATAGAGAAAATGTCATGGTATTCGTGTTTCTCATCCCGCTGAAGTTGGTAGTAATTCTGGAAAAATGTGCGTCTACTGTATATCCTTGTCAAATTCCTCTACAGTAGATCGACTCATAAGCGAACTTGAGTGTAAATGGAATATGAATATATATATATATATATATATATATATATATATATACTTCTTACGACCGGCACTACGAAATAAACAAGGGCACTTAATATTGGACTAGATGATAGGCTATATCTGCAACAACGGTACGCTAATTCCAAACCCTCGAACTATTACGCCGGTGAACAAAACACTTAAACCCTCCAGAGTTAATCTACTGGATAACGGGGTATCAATTAACTGGGTTGTAGTGCACTTCTACAAAGGCTTTCCGGTGACGGAAAAGCCTACTCACAACAGGAGTACCGGTACTTTACGTTAATAAAATGCTCTCAAGTAATAACAATGCTTAAATAAACTATAACAAGATTTAATAAAGGAGTATATGCTTACGTTAACTTTAGTGTGAGTCTGTACTCAACACTAAACTCTTCAATGCTCTATGAAAACACTGGAAGTCTAGTCCTACAGCAAACAGATATGGAATCTTCTGAAAACGTCTGATGCTCTAAGATGCTCGTCGATATAGAACAGAAATAATGCAGGGGCAGGACACTAAAGCGTGTATCTTAAATACACCAACAAGTAGGATACATATATATAAAACAAGGGAGTGCAACAACTCTGTGACAGCACTAATAATTGCCACTCAAAACAGTACTTCCTTAGCCAAAGTAACAGCCATATTAGGTTGTGCACCATGCATCAACCTAGGCTAAAATAATACGTGAATAATTCCTAATGTATACGCAGTTAAAGTTAATAAACACAATGCTGTCTTTATTACTAATAAAGTCTAGCAGTGGCATAAAAGGTACAAGGAGGCTAGGCAGAGCGCAAGCATGCTCGTAGCCTACTGTCTCCCCTTGAACAGATTTCCCTTATGTTACTTTAAGTGACTAGGAGGCTCTCTTGGTAAGTCCAGATCTGAAGTATCTGGTCTTGCCCTGGCGCTCCACAAAAGTCAACAAAAAGAGGTAGCGAGCATACAAGCAAGAGTAGGCAAAAGCCCTTCGCTTGTATACTGCTACACTCGCAAAGGAAAAATATGCACAAGGGTTACAGGCTACCTAGCTCCGTCGAAGTCGTACAGGCTTTGACTCGCCATATACATAACTCAGACAACGACCAAAGATACCCTCCACTGTCTAGCATTAAATAGTAACAAAGAACAACTCATTAATTAGAAGCACCCAATAATAATATGACTCCATGTGACTATGACTCTAATAATCCCTAAAGCTAGTGCAAAACATATATGTGAGAACTGGTGCTGGTAATACGACTGGCCGACTATGGAAGTCGTATGCAGAACCAGAAGGGATAAGTAATTGAATAAAGATAAGAAGTATTGGAAAAGAAGAAGTTCAGAGAGAGAAACAGTAGTAAAGAGGGTTAGATTGGGGAGAGATTGCAAAGGACGTCTAGGACCAAGCACACCATGCCAAGCTCTAAGGAGACACACGGGTAGGAGCCCCCAGCACCAAGCTGAGACAGCGGCCCCCAATCACAAACGACTACGTCATGAAGAGCAGGCGTCATATGACGCGCCAGGCCCGCCGGCCAATCACGAGCGTGGGAACCTCCGCCCAAGCGAGGAAGGCACACGTACGTACACACGCACATACTACCACCTTGCTGCCTCCTTCGTTCTCTCTCTCCTTAGAATTCACACTACATACCTTATACTCTATTAATGACATAAAATACTTCCAAGTGTCACAGACAAGAATAAAGACAAACACTGATCTGTCTGTGACAACATGAATACTAAGAAAGAAAGAACATCGTTCTACGATTATTATAGCCCATTTCACTGCCCTGGCGAGCGCTAGCGAGTACGAGTACATTCTGGCAAGCTGGCCAGCGTAACATACTGTATATATACTGTATATACAGTATATATGAAAGTAGTATTCGTATAATATTAAATTTTTGCAATTGCACCGTTTTCTTACTTTTGCAAAATGTTGCAAGGTATGGTAGATCAGATTAAGTTAGGCGTTTCGAAATAGGTTGGCGCAACTATTTTGAATTTCAGTTTAGCCCTTTTTCTACGGGGTAAGTGGCTTTGCAGTTGATTTTGGCTATCATTAGACGATGTTACTCTGTTTAGGAAGGATTTATGATAGTCAACGAATTAACCCGTGGAGCCCCGGCTAGTTTTGTAATGTTTGCGCACCAGAACCCGGCCGGTTTTCAAAAAATTGTTTATTCCAGAAACAATAGCGAATGGGTTAGGAATGAAGGAAAAACCACGAAAAACCGCTCAAAAAGCTTTAAAAATGGTCCTACAGAGACCCCGAAAACGGATTTTACAAGAGTAAAAAATTGAAGGCAATTATCCCAAAAAACAGGTTATTGCGCGCTCGCGCGCACGCACGTGGACTTTGAGAGTTTTCAACCATCGGCACGGTTGCGTGGGATACGTATACAGTTCCCATACAAATCTGAGCCCTCTTGAGTGGCTACACCTGAGGTTACGGTCGGCGCAATTAGGGTGACGCGTCAGGCGCGTCTCTGGGGCTGTGCGTTACATACATCGCCGACGCGTCAGACGCGTCGCTGGGGCTGGACGGGTTAATGAAGATGTAATACAAGTCTCCGATTACTAGACGCCCTTCCTAAGCTGGATAAAATCTTCTAATAATAGCCAGAATATGCCATCTGTCATCCTATATTATTGCCGTGCTGGTGTAATGGTTAGTTTGTTTATAATCTGTATGTGGTAACCCAGGTTCGAATGCCGGTAGGATCACATGCTTTCATTAATTTCTTTGGGAGGTGTTTGGTGTGTGGAATGAAATTCATAAATTAGCTTATGTATCTCCTTCTGACGTAACCTCTGTCTGTCATGTATACAGTATATCCCTGGTACTGACATAAAGGCCGCCTGAGAGATAATGTCCTGAGCTGACGAGGGGAACGAGAAGGTAAAACACGATTACTGTTGTTTTATGTTGTCTAATCTCAACATAAACTTCAGTAATTCTCTCTCTCTCTCTCTCTCTCTCTCTCTCTCTCTCTCTCTCTCTCTCTCTCTCTCTCTCTCTCTCTCTCTCTCTCTCTCTCTCTCTCTCTTAAAAAATAACATCATAGACTCCCCTCTTCTCTCCCCCCTCTGAGTCCTGTTTATGTTTCTTATCTCCCTCCTCCTCCTCCTCCTCCTCCTCCTCTTCCCCCCTTTTCCCTCCTCCCCCAGAACCCCACTTATAATCAGCGTCCTTGTAGATCTACGGCCTCACCTTAAGGGGAGATTCTTAGTTTGCTTCCTCCAGTAGACCTCCATCAAGCTATAACAAAAATACCCCCTAGATCCCCCTTCGATATAAATGTGTACATCTCCAGGATTCCGCTAGATATAATTTTGCTAGATGTAAACATTTTACCTCTAGCTCGTAGTTAATGGCTGAAATCTCAAGAATATCGCTAGAATTTATGTTGCTAGATGTAAAAATATGCATCTAGATCGAAATTAATACCTCTAGATTGTATTTTTTTTTGCTATGTGAATGAGGGAGACAAAAGGCATAACTGCCTGCAACGAGTGCCTCCCCCAGATTTCAAAGAGTGACAGGGCCGAAATCAAGGGACGTTCCAGGTAAAATGCCGGGACATACGGAGTTTGAAGCAATTTAAGTCATAGGAAGAGGGAAAGACTGATTCTGGGAGAGAGTTCTAGAGCTCAGCAGTTGAATAGATAAAGTCTGAGAATAGCATTTCACTCTTGGGTTGGAGAGTTGCACAGAGTAGGGGTGGGATTGTGTTGCAAGGTGGGTGCTACGTACCATACGTAGAGGAGGTGGTATACACTGGGAAAGCTCCGAGGAACACTGATTATTGTAGTAGCGATAGAATAGTGAGAGAGATGCAACATTGCGGCGAAGAGAGAGAGGTTGCAGAGAATTGGTGAGTGGACGGGAGTTAATGATACGAAAAGCTTTCCTTTCTACTTTTTCTAGGCGTGCGGTGTGAGAGGATCCTACCCACACATGAGAACAATACTCCATACAAGGACGCACTGTGCCCCTGTACAGAGCAAGTAGCTGCGCAGGGGTAAAAAACACCTTGAGGCAGTTGAGCACACCCAGCTTCTGGGAGGCTGCCTTAGCGAGACTGGTAATATGGTCTTTCCAAGTGAGAGCAGAAGAAAAAGAGACACCGAGAACATTGAGGGAAGATGAAGGGCTGATTTTTGTATTGTTTAAGATTAAGGGATAGTCCTCAGGAGGTTCCTGACGGGTAGTAAGATGGATAAATTGAGTTTTGGAAGCATTAAATGAAACAAAGTTAATACCTCTAGATCGTAGTTAGTACCTCTAGATCGTAGTTAGTATCTCTAGATCGTAGTTAGTGCCTCTAGATCGTAGTTAGTGCCTTTAGATCGTAGTTAGTGCCTCTAGATCGTAGTTAGTACCTCTAGATCGTAGTTAGTGCCTCTAGATCGTAGTTAGTACCTCTAGATCGTAGTTAGTGCCTCTAGATCGTAGTTAGTACCTCTAGATCGTAGTTAGTGCCTCTAGATCGTAGTTAGTGCCTCTAAATCGTAGTTAGTACCTCTAGATCGTAGTTAATACCTCTAGATCGTAGTTAATACCTCTAGATCGTAGTTAATACCTCTAGATCGTAGTTAATACCTCTAGATCGTAGTTAATACCTCTAGATCGTAGTTAGTGCCTCTAGATCGTAAGTAATACCTCTAGATCGTAGTTAATACCTCTAGATCGTAGTTAATACCTCTAGATCGTAATTAATACTTCAAGATCGTAGTTAATACCTCTAGATCGTAGTTAATACCTCTAGATCGTAAGTAATACCTCTAGATCGTAGTTAATACCTCTAGATCGTAGTTAGTGCCTCTAGATCGTAGTTAGTGCCTCTAGATCGTAGTTAGTACCTCTAGATCGTAGTTAGTGCCTCTAGATCGTAGTTAGTACCTCTAGATCGTAGTTAATACTTCTAGATCGTAGTTAATACCTCTAGATCGTAGTTAATACCTCTAGATCGTAATTAATACTTCTAGATCGTAGTTAATACCTCTAGATCGTAGTTAATACCTCTTGCTCATAGTTAATACCTGTAGATCTAGCGGGAAAGTAGCTAAATTGGGAACACTGCACCCAAACACCGCCCAGCCGACCATTGTCCGCAGCAACACCCAATTAAAAGTTGTTGTTTAGTTTGGCTGACCAAACTGCAAGGGGATTAAGGGGGGGGGGGATGGGAAGCGTATTAATTTGCTTATTTATATATTTATATATTATTATATTACTTTCCCCCCAAGACCTCCATCAAGTTCATCAAAATACTTCAAGATCCCTCCTACAAGAAAAAAATTGTACATTTTTCGATAGAAACATTTCCCGGCCTGGTAACTACTATATGTATGTCTAGTTCGACACCTAAATTGTACGAAATATCTTAACATTGACAAAGTAATGGGGTGAAAGGTCGTAAAATCGCCAAGCTAATAGGCCGAACGTCTTAACCCGTACAGCCCCAGCGACGCGTCTGACGCGTCGGCGATGTATGTAACGCACAGCCCCAGAGACGCGCCTGACGCGTCACCCTAATTGCGCCGACCGTAACCTCAGGTGTAGCCACTCAAGAGGGCTCACATTTGTATGGGAACTGTGTACGTATCCCACGCAACCGTGCCGATGGTTGAAAACTCTCAAAGTCCACGTGCGTGCGCGCGAACGCGCAATAACCTGGTTTTTTGGGATAATTGCCTTCAATTTTTTACTCTTGTAAAATCCGTTTTCGGGGGCTCTGTAGGACCATATTTTAAGCTTTTTGAGCGGTTTTTCGTGGTTTTTCCTTCATTCCTAACCCATTCGCTATTGTTTCTGGAATAAAACCATTTTTTGAAAACCGGCCGGGTTCTGGTGCGCAAACATTACAAAACTAGCCGGGGCTCCACGGGTTAAAATCTGAAAGCTATTGGGGCTAAACATGAGGAAGAAGGGTGGCCAGAAAAAAACAAGCATTCCCATTTAAGCAGGGATACTAGAGAGTAAGTGGGTGTGTTGTTGTTGTTGTTGTTGTTGTTGTTTTGTGATCTTTGGTGCTGGGGTTGGTAGTTTGTGATGTACGGTTGGCTAAATAAGTCGTGTCTCCGCTGTCATTACGTTTTGCTCGCTGTGTGCTGTATTAATGTCTGTCAGATGTTGAATAGGGTGTGTAAAGATAGGAACATATGTGTATATCTCACTCGAAACGAAGAATTAAGCCTTAGATAATGCTGATACCAATTATTGATCGAAATATGCTTGGTACCGCGACATCACTTATTTGGCCGACTGGACAGTCACTCATGAAAATTCGTGGACTTCACCCATTTCTAAGTATAGAAGTATATATCTGGAAACGAATTTATGAGTATATTTTTGCTATATATCAACTACAAAAGTATATATACTATATAATTATTGAATAGTAAGTTCCATCCATGAATTAATCTAGATAGTTATAATTGCATAAAGAAAGAGCATAGGTGGTCCTCGAATTTATATAAGTGAGTGTACTGGTGGATTGGGTTTATTTGTTTATGAGTTTGTGCTTTGTTTCACTATAGAATTATTCGAGGATAATTTATGTGTGTGATAGATAGATAGATAGATAATTATATATTACATTTTTAGGTGGGAGGGGTATTGTGATGATGATGATAGCTTTGGTGATGTTTTTCGTATGCTAGGTGTGATGGTGATGGTGGTGGTGTTTTTCGTATGCTAGGTGTGATGATGGGGTTGGTGGTTTTGATGGTGATTGTGGTTGTGATGATAATGGTGATGTTTTTCGTATGCTAGGTGTGGTGGTGGTGGTGGTGGTTTTGATGGTGATTGTGGTTATGATGATAATTTTGGTGATATTTATAATAATATTATATGCTAGGTGTGATGGTGGTGGTGGTTTTTATGGTGATTGTGGTTATGATGATAATGGTGGTGATGTTTTTCGTATATGGTGTGGTGATGTGTTTCGTATGCTAGGTGTGGTGGTGGTGGTGGTTTTGATGGTGATTGTGGTTATGATGATAATGGTGGTGATGTTTTTCGTATGCTAGGTGTGATGGTGGTGGTGGTTTTGATGGTGATTGTGGTTATGATGATAATGGTGGTGATGTTTTTCGTATGCTAGGTGTGGCGGTGGTGGTGGTTTTGATGGTGATTGTGGTTATGATGATAATGGTGGTGATGTTTTTCGTATGCTAGGTGTGGTGGTGGTGGTTGTTTTGATGGTGATTGTGGTTATGATGATAATGGTGGTGATGTTTTTCGTATGCTAGGTGTGATGGTGGTGGTGGTTTTGATGGTGATTGTGGTTATGATGATAATGGTGGTGATGTTTTTCGTATGCTAGGTGTGATGGTGGTGGTGGTTTTGATGGTGATTGTGGTCATGATGATAATGGTGGTGATGTTTTTCGTATGCTAGGTGTGGCGGTGGTGGTGGTTTTGATGGTGATTGTGGTCATGATGATAATGGTGGTGATGTTTTTCGTATGCTAGGTGTGGCGGTGGTGGTGGTTTTGATGGTGATTGTGGTTATGATGATAATGGTGGTGATGGTTTTATATGCTAGGTGTGGTGGTGGTGGTGGATTTGATGGTGATTGTGGTTATGATGATAATGGTGGTGATGGTTTTATATGCTAGGTGTGGTGGTGGTGGTTTTGATGGTGATTGTGGTTTTTTGGTGTGGTTGGTGATGTTTTTCGTATGCTAGGTGTGATGGTGATGGTGGTGGTGGTGGTTTTGATGGTGATAGTGGCGATGATAATGTTGATGTTTTTATATGCTAGGTGGGATGGTGGTGGTGGTTTTTATGGTGATTGTGGTTATGATGATAATGGTGGTGATTTTTTTCGTATGCTAGGTGTGATGGTGGTGGTGATGATTTTGATGGTGATTGTGGTTATGATGATAATGGTGGTGATGTTTTTCGTATGCTAGGTGTGGTGGTGGTGGTGGTTTTGATGGTGATTGTGGTTATGATGATAATGGTGGTGATGGTTTTATATGCTAGGTGTGGTGGTGGTGGTGGTTTTGATGGTGATTGTGGTTATGATGATAATGGTGGTGATGTTTTTCGTATGCTTGGTGTGATGGTGGTGGTTTGTTTGATGGTGATTGTGGTTATGAGTATGGTGGTGATGTTTTCGTATGCTAGGTGTGGTGGTGGTGGTGGTTTTGGGATTGTGGTTATGATGATAATGTGGTGATGTTTTTCGTATGCTAGTGTGATAGTGGTGGTGGTTTTGATGGTGATTGGGTTATGATGATAATGGTGTGATGTTTTCGTATGCTAGGTGTGATGGTGGTGGTTTTGATGGTGATTGTGGTCATGATGATAATGGTGGTGATGTTTTTCGTATGCTAGGTGTGGCGGTGGTGGTGGTTTTGATGGTGATTGTGGTCATGATGATAATGGTGGTGATGTTTTTCGTATGCTAGGTGTGGCGGTGGTGGTGGTTTTAATGGTGATTGTGGTTATGATGATAATGGTGGTGATGTTTTTCGTATGCTAGGTGTGGTGGTGGTGGTGGTTTTGATGGTGATTGTGGTTATGATGATAATGGTGGTGATGTTTTTCGTATGCTAGGTGTGGTGGTGGTGGTGGTGGTTTTGATGGTGATTGTGGTTATGATGATAATTGTGATGTTTTTCGTATGCTAGGTGTGGTGGTGGTGGTGGTGGTTTTGATGGTGATTGTGGTTATGATGATAATGGTGATGTATGCTAGGTGTGATGGTGGTGGTGGTTTTGATGGTGATTGTGGTTATGATGATAATGGTGGTGATTTTTTTCGTATGCTAGGTGTGATGATTTTGATGGTGATTGTGGTTATGATGATAATGGTGGTGATGTTTTTCGTATGCTAGGTGTGATGGTGGTGGTGGTGGTTTTTTACTCGAATTTTTCGGGAAGTGCGGTATGGTATGGGTGGAACATCCCTCCACACACAAAAACATTATCGATTCGTGGGTGCATTGTGCCACGATACAGTGCAAGAAACTGTGCGGGGGTGAATAACCCACGGAGACGGTTGAGCACACATAACTTTTGGGAAGCTGGTTTAGCACGACTGGTAATAATTATGATCTTTCCAAGAAAGGTCGGATGAAAATGATACACCTAGAATATTGAGAGAAGATGAAGTGAATTATCATTGAGCGAGTAAGAGTGAGTAATGTGATAATATAAGGTTACCGTATATATATATACCGGTATATATTATATACTGTATATATATTATATATATATATATATATATATATATATATATATATACCGGTATATATATATATATATATATATATATATATATATATATATATATATATATATATATTATAATGATCAAAGTTAATATAGTGGATCAGGAGTGAGGGACATACTATATATAACTACGTAAACTTTGACCATTATAATATAAATAAACTTTGAAGTGGATATTCTTCAAAGTTGTCTGTGTAGAGGGAGATACAAGGGGCGTGAACAATCTTGGAGGTTGTGAGAGGAGAGGGGGGGGGGTTGAGTTATATACAGTCTAGGGTTCCAAGGTATAAGTTTAGTTTTAGTTGGAGTATACTTAAGGCGGATGGCTGTATTTATTTGTCCATTTATTTAACTTTTGATTACTTTTAAAGTTTCCTCCCTAGACCTCCGTCAAGCTTAAGAATCCCCCCCCCCCCAACCCTTATTCAATATATATTTGTACATTTGTCGATAGAAAAATGACCCGGCCTAAATTACAGGCTCGCTATCGCTCGCCAGGAATAAATCGATACCTAAATGACACGAAAAGTCTTATTATTGACAAAGAAATGGGTCCAAAGGTCTTGAAATCGCCAAACTAATTGGCCAACGTCCAAAAAAATAAAAATTAATGGGGCTAAGCATGAGGGAGAAAGGGGCCCAAAAACCGACCATCTCTCCTTAATGCTAGGTTCTTGCCTAATGTTTATAGTGTTCAACTACGGTACTGTTATTGTTATATGTATTATTATTAGTATTGTATTTGAGTATTGATATAAGTGTGCGTCCATATTATATTTATTATAATACTATATTATATTATATATTATATTATTATATTCAATTTATTAAATAATTTTATTACATGATATTTATTATCATTATAATATTTGAGTATTGGTATATGTGTGTGTCTATCAAACGCATACATGGACAAACTAAAACCCTACCTCAGGCTGCCGGCTAGTTAGTTAGTTAAAATAGGACTTCAGAAGCTATCAACCCTTCTGGATTATTACGCCAGCACACTGTAACTCAAGAAGAACATCAGGACTGGAGCCCCTTTTCGAGAACTTCAGTCCCTTGCCGGCTAATGTTCTTAGAGCTATTGAGTAGAAACGTATGTTAGGTATGAGACGAGTTCCTAATTAATTGCACATATAATAGTGTATTATACAAAGTCGAACAGTAAAAATATACTATGATCAAACAGCACACATATCAAAGACTCCTATAAAACCCACCGATACATTTGATGTTCGTGTGGCAGTGTACGTGTGTGTGTGAATGGATGGAATGATTGGTATCAAAGTGTGGATGTTTGTTATTGATATTGGCTCTGGTTAATGACCGTACTTTTTTTTCTGTTTATATATTCCAACTACTCCCTCTCGGGCATAGGCTGAGAGCCTATATATTCACCGCTCAACACAGTAAAGCCCATAAGGTCTTGTTCCAGTCTAGGAAGTGAGACAAGTGAAGCACGAGCTACAACCAGCCTTCGCCAACCTGCCATCGCAGACACGAGGCTCTTGGTTGCCTACTCATGGCTCCAAGCAGTCCTATTTCTGAGGCTGCTTCGCCTTTATGCTTCACCGTCTCACGTCCTACACTTGTACCCTCACTCTCAGAACGCCACCTATTGAGCAATTAACTCACTAGGCATTGCCCCCTGTACCATAGTTTTGAATATGGGAATATTTGTACAGTGCTATTTCATCAGGGAACAATGAGGGTATTTTTTCGCGTTTCGGGGGGCTTTGTGGTAATGCGCTGATACTAGGTGAAGCACAAATTCCATCCCAATAATATCTTCCCATTGACATATCGGGATGTGAACCCAGGACCTTTGGATTACCAGTCCAGTGGCAAGACCACTCCACCACACCTCCCCTATACACCTTACCTTAGTATACCTTAGTATTATACCTTGAATATTAACCTCCATAACTCACAGACGACTAGAGTAATCAAACTAAATAAAATACCATTTGGAAAGGGTGTGCCAGGGAATAGGTGTGGAAATTTACCGGTCATTTCATCTAGCCAGTCTGAAGTTACATAAATTAGGGTTCACGCTTTCTGGACTAGTAATTTGGAACAGGGAAGGAAGGAACGGGGTTGGACCAGTTCGGCTACAATTTATCACCCAAGGTTGTGCATTTGCCCATCCCCTCAGAAGTTGGCAGATATCCAAGTAGGGGGAAAAGAGAGAGAGAGAGAGAGAATGTGTGTGTGTGTGTGTGTCTGTTTGTGTGTACTTACTCTAGTTGTGTTTGTGGCGGGAGTGAGCAATGCTCGTTATTTCCCGCTCCTATATGTGTAGGTGTATAGTAGCGTTGGAATGGCTGTGGATGTGTGTGTAGTCTGTATTTTTAGCCAATTGGCGACATCGGAAACGAAGGCTTAGGGTGGATCTGTATGGTACCATTCTCACTATAACGGTACTTAGGTAGCCATCAACTTCATATGATACCCATCTCGCCTTGTACCATTTTTGCCAATATGGACGTCACAACGTCGTCCACTTATTCCGGTACCTACCTATTCCTAGGTGAACTGAGGCTAACACATGAAGGAGACAAGCCCAATTTGTCTCCGCCCGGGATTGAACCCCCGACCCATTGTGTGAGACGAGAGCTCTACCTACTAGGCTACGGGCTGTGTGTGTGTGTGATATTATTGGTATCTAAAAGTTAATCCAATAAGTAAAACCCAAAGAAGGAAAGACTAGAATACAGTGGTGAGTAATTAACAATCAAGGTACATTCTTTTCAACTGTTTAATTGGCACCAATTTTAAAGGGAGATGTGTCGTTTTTTTGGACCCCCTTCTCCTCTGTTTTGAATTATTTTTGAGATTTTAAGACGTTCAAAATTAACAGTAATGGCAAAGACACCTTTTCGTCAGCGATAGCGAGCCTGTAATTTTAAGAGAAACCGGAATTCGGCCGGGCCATTTTTCTACCGAAAAATGTACAAATTTATCTTGATGAGGGGTCTAGGGGGTGTTTTTCTAAGCTTGATGGAGGTCTAGCGAGAGAAAAAAAGTAAAAACAAATAATAATAATAATTAAAAACCACCAAAAAACAGCCACTATCCCGTGAAAGGAAAGGAAAACAACATGTACAATGTACACACGTAATTGGAAAACAAGAAACAAACAACATCGAAAGGGAGAGGTGTGACAAAATTCAAGTATTACACAATACAAATTAATGCAAAACTTAAATAAATATTGCACATCAACAAAATTACAATGCAAATGTATAAGCAACCCAGAGAATACTATGATTTAAGACGATTCGTTATAAAGGGAGAGCAAAAACACTTCTAATACGAATATAAATACGAGAAATGAGAGGTAATGACAACGGAACTGACGCCAGGGAAACATTTAATGGAGAAGAGGAAGAAGATTTGGCAAGATGTATGGAACGAGAGAGAGAGAGAGAGAGAGAGAGAGAGAGAGAGAGACGAAGAACCTGAAGTGAGCGTAAAGAGAGACATATGGGTCACACTACCCAGTTGGAAGCCTAACGAATTATCCTTGTTGTTGTTGTTGTTCTTATTCTTCTTCTTTTTATTCTTCTTCTTCTTCACCTTCTTCTTCTTCTTCTTCTTCTCCTTCTATTTATTTTTTCTTCTTCTTCTTCTTCTTCGTCTTCGTCTTCTTCTTCTTCTTCTTCTTCTTCTTCTGCTGCTGCACCTTCTTCTTCTTCTTCACCGTCCATTTAACCCCCAACTGGCCACAACACGACTACTTCCACAAGATACACCCTCGCCCTGAACTTGTGTCGTAAAAAGTGGATTTTGTTTGAGTTTCCCCCATAAAACTTTCCTCTTTATCTGGTTTTCCGATTAATAGAGGTTCTTTCGAGTACAGAGATGGGAACAATGTCCACATTAACTATTTGATGAAACTAAACTTAGGAAACACTATATCAAACGAAAAATACGATAACAAAATTATGTCAAAAAGGCATTGAAGTAGAATACACGGAAGAAGAATGGAAAGAAGGAAACCCAGAAGTGAACGAGCAAAAAATAATCACCTACGTAAAAAAATACAAACAGAGGAATAAGAAAAGACGATAAGAAAAGAGATGATGATGATGATGGTTGGAGTAAAGTAGGAGAGTAGAGTAATTTGGATAGAGGAAGAATAGGTTGAGAAGTGAAAAGTAATGTATAAGAGGAACAGTTCTCGGTAAAGAGCAAGACCAGGCTAGAAGTGAGAAGTAAAGAGCCCCCAGACCAGATGGATGGAGTAAAATAAGACAGAAGAGCAATTGGACAGAAGAAGAACAAACGGAGAAGTGAGAAGTACAGTAGAAGACTGAGAGTTCTCGGCTCAACCAAGTTGCTTCATTGTAAAGAGCAATACGATACGATACATACGATAGCTAGAGTAAAGTTAGGAAGTTAATATGGTTGTTATGTTGTGGAGGAATGGGGATGTTTGTATGGAAGATTTTTGGAGGTTAAACTGGAAGGGTATTTGGGATTGGTATACTAGACGAAGGTAAAGTTAGAAATATGAATGCCGGTAGAAGTTATAAAGTTTCTGGGATCAACCAGAACTAAAGAGCAAGAAAGAATATGCAAACTTATGCAACCAGACTGAGTAGGTCAAGTCTCCACGGTACGGTACCATACTACTGGTTTATCTATACGTCGGTCTTGCTTACTTGGTTCTCTTCTGCAAACTCCCTCATTTCCCTCAAGCCCTGGATTGCACTGGTGTTGGTCTAGCTTAACAGACTTTCTTTCTCCTAATCCAATTCTCTCTATGTTAGTTAGTTAGTTAATATAGGACTTCAGAGGCTATCAACCCTTCTGAATTATTAAGCCAGCACATTGCAAGTAAAGTACATTTTCTGGACTGGAGCCCCTTTTCGAGAACCCCAATTCCTTGAGTTAACTTTTGTTATATTGTATGTCTTTATATTTGTGTGTTCTACTGCACATTTCAATTCCTTCTCCGGTACACTATACCCTGTTTCAAATAAGTAGGCCAAAAGATCTTGAACATTAACCTCTATAGCTCAAAAAAGACTACAGTAATTGAGCTAATATTTCTACCATTTGCGAAGAGTCACCCAGGGAATAGGTTTAAATCCCATTTGCTCTGGCCCTTTTTTGCGAGTTGTAAAGGTTAGAGTTTATGATTTCTGGATTACAAAATTGGAACAGATTATAGCTTATATTTGTCTTTCTTCTAGACCCTATTTTCTCTTTGATTCAATTTGGTTGAATTGCCTGTCTGAATATTTTCGCTTTTTCACTGCACAATTATCTTCACTCTCTTTTACACTAGCCTCAGTCGTTTGATTTTGATCTATTTCTAGTTCGTACTCTTTCTTATGTCCTTCTCTCTACTAGGTCCCATTCCCTCCTTGATTCACTTTTGGTAAATTGTATGTCTTATTATCTTCATTTTGCACTGGATGTTGGAAAATCTGGTATTAACGCTAGTTATAAGAGAAGGCGCGCGAGTGTGCGTTTATTTATATATTTTTTTCTTTCTATATTCCAAAACTACTCCCTCTCGGGCATAGGCTGAGAGCCTGCACACTCAACCGCTGAACACGGTGAGGCCCGTGAGGTCTTGTTCCAGTCTAGGGAGTGTTACAATCCAGGTTCTACAAGACACAGAGCTCTTCATCATTGGACTAGATAAGGCTAAATGCAACAACGGTAACACTAGTTCCAAGCCCTGCCTTAACCACTGGAGAACCATACACCTATACCGCCCTGAGTCGTGCCTGGACAACGAGGTATTCTATGACTCGGTAAAAGGTGCACACTATAGGCTGATGATCACTGAAGCAGCCTATACTCATACAACATACGATTACTTTATTAAGGTATACAAGGAAAAAGATAGATAGCGTAATTAATCGCAGCAACGATTTAATAGCAAACTAGAAGAAGGATAATTAACGTTATGTTAAATAATCAGTAAACTGTCACTCCTGTCTGAAAGAAAGTGAAACAAAGAAAGTCCTAAAACATCATGCAGGAATCTTCTGCAAAAGTCAGATGCAACTAAGAAGTACGTCTCAGATTCTGAACTGTGTATTATTACTGTGGGAACATATATAGTGTAGGGACATACAGTGTTATCTGGCACAGGTGTAATTATAAAACAGTCGGCAGTCTAAACTCTAACCACAAAAAGATGTGCTTTCTCCCACCAGGCACTAGCCTGCTCTGATTGGGTCTCTCAGCAACAATCACGACTCACTATAAACATAAGGAGCAATAATGCTGCACACATATACACAATGAGATTATAAACCCTAATCGGGGGTCTGCCAGGTGGACGAAGTCTAGCAGGGGAGTCGTAGGCTAGGCTACCTGGGCCGAGCCACCTGCTCGGTAGCCTAGTGTCATTCTCAAGTCTGTGCGCCTAGTTACATTAAATGACGGGGTGCTCTCTTGATAGATCCAGGTCTCGTGTACCTGGTTCTCTCCTGGCGACCCTCCTAAGTCAAAAGCTAACGAGCTAGCACAGTGCTTGGTGGACTAGGCAAACGCCCTCACGCCAACACAGTGCTAGGCTCTAAGGTACACAGACAAGAAAATGACCTAGGCCTCCGCAGGTATCCGGTACAGATGCATAGGCTCAACGAAGTCTATGCTCATAGGAAACTGTAACCTGATAGCCTCTCCCCAGTTTAGCATCGACTGACCTGGCAGACACCCAAGATAATAAGGTAGGGGCAACACGATGAGTATGTCAAACCTCCCCAAGCCAAAATGGATAACCCTCTGATCCAAAATGCCTAACTAATTACATATAATATCTCTGAGAGCTCGCTGTATAATTCAGTGACGGATAAATGAA
>CM064566.1:16962658-17027658 GCA_032716605.1 Paralithodes platypus
CATACTTAAAGATACTCAACACGGCTTTCATAAAAAACGTTCCTGTTTAACAAACTTCTTAGACTTCTTCCACGATATCCACAACCTCTACGATGAGAGTAAAGCTGTAGATATTATATACCTTGATTTTCAAAAGGCCTTTGACAAAGTTCCCCACAAACGTTTACTGCTAAAACTAAAAGCGCATGGAATACAAGATGGTGTGTTGAAATGGATAGAAAATTGGCTCAGCGACAGAAAGCAAAGAGTAGTCATAAACGGTAAGGCATCTAAATGGACAAATGTAAGTAGCGGGGTACCCCAGGGATCGGTACTAGGACCAATTCTCTTTCTAATTTACATCAACGACATAGATGAGGGTCTCACCTGTACAATCTCAAAATTTGCTGACGATATAAAAATTGCAAATAGCGTACTCTCAAAAAACAAGTTGACGATATGCAACACAATCTAGATAAGTTGTCATGTTGGGCCCAAATTTGGCAAATGAGTTTCAATGCGGATAAATGTAAAGTACTACATATCGGATACCAAAATGAGAAAGCAAACTAGTTGATGAATGGCACTCGGCTTAAGAATGTAAACAGAGAAACCGATCTGGGAGTAACAATATCGAGTAACCTAAAACCGAGCCAACAATGTTCAGAAGTTGTTAAGAAGGCAAACAAAATAATTGGCTTTATAGGCAGGTCATTTGAGCATAAATCCAAAGACGTTATCCTAACCCTTTACAATTCCTTAGTCCGCCCTCTTCTGGAATACTGCGTTCTATCCTGGTGCCCTTATTACCAAAAAGATATACACAAGCTAGAACGAGTTCAACGTAGAGTTACCAAAATGATACCTAGCCTAAAGAACAAACCATACGAGGAGCGTCTTAGAGAATTAAATCTATTTCCTTTAACCCAGCGCAGAATAAGAGGTGACTTAATTCAAGTGTTCAAAATCATCAAAGGCATCGACAATATGAACTGTAGTAAGTACTTCACTATCGACCAATCTAATTACACACGGGGAAACGGTTGCAAAATTATTGGTAAATCTTTTAACTCACACGAAGCTAAGAATTTCTTCTTCAATCGAGTTGTCAACTTATGGAATGGGCTTCCCCGAGATGTCATAGACTGCAGCACCGTTGATTCATTTAAACTTCGCCTAGACAAATATCTCGCATCAAACTCGCGACTGACTGTGTTTGTAAATGAATAACTTTATTTTATCCTCCCATCAGTTACTAACCCATCTGTCCCCTACTAACTTCCTAATCCTGCCACTGACATTAGTTCCAGGGCAGTAGTTCCCTTTCCAATGTTCCCTTACCCACTCTACACCACTGTTTGGACACTTGATCCTCAGTGTTTTGGAGGAAAAGCAGCCTAGAAGGGTCACTAGGACTGTTGTTGCTTGATTTCCTTTGTACTCCTTTGTACTCTCCTCCCCCGTCATCAAACTCTTCCTTAGTCTTGCCCCCCCCCCCCCCCTCTCTCACTCCATCACCCCTCCGGCACCAACCTCCTTCCCTCTCCCTTTATTTCTTCCACAGGGCGAGTTTTGTCCTCAGCTTCATGTAGGAATTTGGTCAGGGTAAGTGAAGGACTTGTTGCCGCGGGGGACTCTCTTTGTGGCGGAGGAACACAAGGGAGGGGATTTGGGGACAACGATAAAGCTTATATGTGTTGGCCAGATATGTGTGTGTGCGTCTGAGAGAGAGAGAGAGAGAGAGAGAGAGAGAGAGAGAGAGAGAGAGAGAGAGAGAGAGAGAGAGAGAGAGCAATTGCTGTTAACACTGGCATTACCTGAATTGTTTGCATGCATCATCATACCAGGTAATTAGACAATATTTGTAAACTAAAATAATAGATCTAGAATCCTCCATCGGGAACTATAATATATATATATATATATATATATTCTACAGAATATTCCATCCTTTCAAATAATACTTCTACCAGCCAACCTTGATTCTCTTCTTCCCTTCCTTTCCTTTAAAAGTCTTTGAAAATAAAATATACACACTACTCTCTAACAGGTTGAATGTCTTGCTCTACCATTAATATATTTACTATTTGTGTCACTTTTAGTCTGGTTCTATGTGACTGTTGTTACATTATAAATTATACAATATCGCAATTCAATGGAATAAAAACACACACCTCCTCCCCCCTCCCCCCCCCCCCCCCACACACACAATGAAATTAATGTATTAGCACAGCGTGAGGTGGAACACGCAACACAGATGGACAGCGATATAATCATATATACGAGAACATACAGTCCCTCTGTCTTTCTGGAAAGCAATATATAAATATATATATATATATATATATATATATATATATATATATATATATATATATATATATATTGGGGACAGAGGTGCATGGGGCGGTTTGTTCGTGGCCACCCCTTCGGGGATCACGGCGTCAGGCAATAGATAGATAGATAGATACAGTATATATATATATATATATATATGTATCCAGTATATATATACTGTATATATACTGTATATCCAAGCATGTCATCCGATTTTGTGACCATAGTAAAGGCAATTAATAACTTCTTTTTTAATAAATCCGTGTGTTGTGTGTGTGCTGCTGTGCGGTTGCCTGTCTGTGGACGTTATATTCGTTGAAGAATACCGGGTGCAAAAGATATATTCTACGGGAACGGTGTTGATGAGGGTGTCGCGTAGATGATTGCATGTTATTATATAGCATCCTGCTGTTTGAGGTATTGCAGTTATGCGTATCAAGCTGTGTTTGTAATTGCATGGCAGTGTTTGTTTGCGTGTGGCTGTGTTTTTGTCAGATATATTATGACTGTGTGACGTATTTCATGATATATTACAACCTACACATAAGAATATGTAACTGCACTCTTAAGGGGGGATGGGCTATTTTATTTGCTAATTTATTAATCTTTTTATTATTTTTTAGTTTCCTTCCCAGACCTCCATCATGATTAAAAAAACATCGCTTAGATCCCCTTTCGAGATGAATTTGTAAATTTTTCGGTAGAAGGCCGGTTCCTCCTACAATTACAGGCTCGCTATTCCTCACCAGGAACAAGTCGACACCTACTGTAAATGGCACGAAATGTCCTAATATTGACAACAACAAAATGGGGTGAAAGGTCTTAAAATCGCCGAACTAATGAGTCGAACTTCTTAAAATCTGAAAATTAATGGGGCTAAACATGAGGGAGAAGGGGGTTCCGAAAACGGCCGTCTGTCCCTCTTTAAATATGTATAGGTATTTCTTATTGTAATACTAAATTTGTTGGAATATATACATTTTGTTGCTTAATGCATGCACAATAAGCGTTTTCATTATGTACACAGCTATATAAAGTGTTCATCAATGACATTGGGATTCCTTAATATTATTATTATCAAAAGTGCAAGTCAAATTATAGCCAGAAAACAATAACGAAATGCGTATTGTATCTTGTCAGGAGATTTCAACGTTCACCACCGCCAATGGCTCTCCTCTCATACTTCTGACCAACCTGGTGAACAAGCCTACGTCTTTTCTATCCTAAATGACCTTGAGCAGTTGGTTCTGCTACCAACCCGTATCCCGGATCGCTTCGGAAATCGGCCCAACATTTTTGAATTGTTTCTAACTTCTAACCCTTCTTCTTATACTGTCAATCTTTTCTCTCCTTTGGGCTCCTCCGACCATATACTTATCTGTCACCTGTCCTATCTCTCCAATACAGCCACCCGATTCTCCCAACCGGCGGCGCTTGTGGCGTTGTTAGCGCTGCCGACTGGGAGGCTCTTCGACAGTATTTCTTAGATTTCCCATGGAATGACTTTTCCTTCCGTGGCTGGAGAACCTCTGAGAGTGCTGAACACATTACCGAGGTAACGCTCTCAGGCATGAAGGCATACATTCCATGTTCTTTCTCTCAGACTAATGCAAAATAATCTTAGTTTACTCACGCTTGTGCAACAAGGAGGAAGCATTCAAACGGTACCGACGCCTTAAAACTCAATAATCTCATTCTTCCTATGTTTCTGCCCGGAATCAAGCCAAATCTGTTCTTTGACTTGCCAAGCACTCTTTCATCAATAATAAATGCACTAAACTATCCAACTCTAGCTCTTCCCAAGCTCTCTGGTATCTAGCCAATAACCTCTCCAACAATTTGTCTTCCTTGTCTTTCCCTCCCATTTTTCACTCTGATGGCACATGTGGAGAATTTAGTCTCGACTGCCCTAGTCGACCTTCGTTAACAAAACTTCTCTCACCTCCCGTAAATGATATGGGCAAATGTTGTAAGTTCAAATATTATCTGAATAACTGTGTCACGTACTCACCACATTAGTCACTCCCTGCATTTATGCCTGATGGTAGACCTATGAACCACTCACTGAAACAAATAATTAGTCTAAATTAGTATCAAGTCTTCCTTTGTCTATTAATAAGTATAACGTGTGTGAAAGTTCTAATGTATCAATAACGTATCAATAATGTATCAATAACGTATTATTGGGATGGAATTTGTGCTGAACCTAGTTTCAGTGCATTACCACAGCACACCGAAATGCCAAAAAAAAATACCCTCATTGTTCCCTGATTAAATAGCATGCTTCGCATGTCTCACACCCTAGACTGGAACAAGACCTCACGGGCCTCACCGTGTTCAGCGGTGTAGTGTAAAAGCTTTCAGCCTATGCCCGAGAGGGAGTAGTTGGAATATAGAACAAAATAAAATAAAATATAGACAATCTTTCAATATTATTAAATTATTTATATGGATAGAATATATAACTTACGGTTATTTTGTAATAAACACGCGGTGTAACGCCCTCTTAAGAAAGTAAAGTCACCCGAAATATTCCTACTCACTGGCCAGGACTATGGTATATACTAGGGTACTTATCCTTAAGAAACGAGGATCAATTATTATAGTCAGAGCCTTATGTTAATTAATCAATAGTAGATAAATGTTCACACTATCCGTAATTTAAGGAATCCCTTTGTAATAGGTCTTTACTCTTCCGCTGTTTATCGGCAACTGACTCCCAAAGTTCCAAACCCGTTCTCCAGGTCTTCGTCATGTCTTATAGTTCAGTGGTTCAAAATGCTCGGAAATATGTTCCGTGTACAGTATTAATTATACGATGTGATCGTAAATATCCTCTAATTATGTAACTATGCAATAGTAAATATCATAATAATATACTATCATAATTAGTTTCATGATTTAACCAAACCCAAACGTATGTACAATTATTTACAGAATTTCCTTATCAATCTAATCTTATGAGCGCCGGACTCGAAAATCTTTGACCCACATAAATTCCCGCCAATCCTTTGTGTCGAGCGATAGTTGACTGAAATATTTAGACACTCCGCAGCAAACTGAACGCTAATAGAGCTTATTTGAGCATTTGTATTTTTAAGATATTGGCAAGTAATCATACAAAACCTAATTATATTAACTATATTACACAATTACGTTTTTATTATATAATGAATCAGTCTTTAGTAAATCTGTGGGATATATTTCCCACAGCACAACCATCACTTCTTCCTCTGTCAAAGCTGAACTCTTCACTCAAACTTTTGCTAGAAACTCCACCTTGGATGCTTCCGGTGCTATTCCTCCCTCTCCATCCCCCTCTCTCCTACTTATTATATTTGTTTCCACCAACCAACCTCACTTCTAAACTCAATTAATGAAATCTACAAATACATGTGTCAATCCAAGGACTCGAACCTAGGATACTCACACCGAAATTCCGCGCACTTTTGCATTACGCTATCAAGACATTTTTCCTTTATACTCCTTTGTACTCTCCACCCCCCTCTCTCCTACTTATGCCTAATATCCTAAACTCTTCTAAAGATGTACTGTCTACCCTCTCTGGGCTTAATACTAAGAAGGCGTACGGTCCGGACGACGGTGTACCTCCTGTTGTACTAAAAAACTGTGCTTCCGTGCCTAGGCAAACTCTTTCGTCTCTGTCTATCCTCCAACATCTTCCCTTCTTGCTGGAAGTTTGCTCTCATGCAACCTGTCCCAAAGAAGGGTGACCGCTCTCAACCCTCCAACTATCATCCAATTGCTCTCATCTCTTGTATCTCTAACGTTATTGAAACTATTCTTGCTTCCAAATTTTTTAAGCATTTCTCTTCCCATAATCTACTCTCAGATCGCCAATATGGCTTCCTTAACCCATACCATACCGTAGGATACAGTAATAAAAGCCCCTGCAGTCCCAAGCACTGTGGCAAAAATGGCAGGAGAGACCACCTTTTCACCTCAAGAGATGGAGCAAGACTGGCCCAGTCACCCTTCAGCGGGTCTTATATAAGCTGAGAAGTGTTGCCAGACCGGTAGCAGTGCTTAAACAGTCGTGTTACCAACTACAGGGTTGTACAGGCAGTTACAAGGAAAGTACATTTCTGACGAATATACTCTGGCCTGGGACTGGGGAGTTACTTATCTACTGACGAACATACACGAATATACTCGGGCCTGAGAATGTAAGTGTTAAGGGACGCTCTACTGGTGATCTTCTTTCATATCTTACTAACTCTTGGTCATCCTCCTTTCGGGACTTCAGTGAGACCTTTTCTATTGCACTAGACATATCGAAGGCCTTCGATAGAGTCTAGCACAAATCTTTAATTTCTAAACTACCCTCCTTCGGTTTTTATCCCTCCATCTGTGTCTTTGTCTCTAATTTCCTTTCCGGCCGCTCCATAGCTGCGGTTGTGGACGGCCATTGCTCACTTTCTCATCCTATCAACTCCGGTGTTCCTCAGGGCTCTGTCCTATCTCCCATTCTCTTTCTAATTTTCATAAATTATCTTCTAAACTGTAACTTCAGTCTCATCCATTCATATCAGACGACTCTACCTTACACTACTCAATTAGTTTTCCATAACGTTCCAGCCAGCAATCCCTCAAAAACAAACTTAATGAAGCCATACAACTCTTGTCTTCTTATATAATTACTATTTCCAATTTGAGCAGTGAAAACCTTGTTGCCTTTAATGCTTCCAAAACCCTATTTCTCCTTCTATCTACTCGTCCGGAACTCCCAGAGGACCCTCCCGTATTTTTCAACAATACAAACATCAATCCTTCATCTTCTCTCAATATTCTTGGTGTCTCTTTTTCTTCTGCTCTTACTTGGAAGGACCATATTAGCAGTCTTGCTAAGGCAACCTACCAGAAGCTGGGTGTGCTCAATTGCCTTAATTTTGGTTTACCTCTGCACAACTTCTTGCTCTGTACAGGGGCACAATGCATCCTTGTATTGAGTATTGTTGACATGTGTGGGGTGGATCCTCTCACACCGCACTCCTAGACAAAGTAGAAAGGGAGGCCTTTCGTATCATTAACTCCCGTCCACTTACCAACTCTCTGTAATCTCTTTCTCTTCGCTGCAATGTTGCATCTCTCTCGCTATCCTATCGCTACTACAACAATCAGTGTTCCTCAGAGTTCTCCCAGTGAATACCAGCTCCTCTCTTGCAACACAATCCCACCCCTACTCTGTACAACTCTCCAACCCAAGAGTGAAATGTTACTCTCAGTCTTTCTTCTATTTAACAGCCGAGCTCTGGAACACTCTCCCAGAATCAGTCTTTCCTTCTTCCTATTACTTAAATTGCTTCAAACTCCGTGTGTCCAGGAATTTTGACTCGAACTGTGGCCCTGTCACTCTTTCAACTCTGGTGGAGGCACTCGCTATAGCCAGTTCTGACTTTTGTCTCCCTCAGTCACATAAAAAAACAAAAACAAAATGTATCTTATATGTTGTTCTCACAAACAGGTGCTAGGATACCTGCAGTGGCAAACTATTTGAGCTATGCAGAAACGCTAGATATTTTTCCGTTATGTTACACCTTTATCATTGAATTATGGCTTGAGGCTTTCCATCATCAGTTTGGGCATGATATTTAAAACCCGCCAGCAACCTCATTAATCTTTAGTACCTCGTTATCTGAAGTGGCTGGGGGGGGGGGGGGGAGAGATGAAGAGGAAATATCAACTCACGGCTGAATGAAAAATGACCGCAAATGACGCTAATGGCAGTGTAATTAATAATAGACGAGGACGAATTGTTTTATACGCTTAGAGTTATTAGTCATTAATTACGCAAGCTTCATACATTATACAGTCGTCCAGAAACAGCTGATCACCACGGCTAACGTAACTGCCTTGTATCCTCTGACACCGCTGATAATGCAGGGTATTTTCGAAGCTGATGGTATTATATATGCTTTAACCCCTTCTGTACCGATGATGTACTTTTCAATATATTCTGGTGACCATTAGACGATTTTGTACAGCTTAGGAAGGCCGCCTACCCATTAAAAGGCTGCGGACTATCATAATTAATCCATTTAGCGACCATATATCCTTCCTAAGCTTTATCAAATCGTCTAAATGTAGTTGAAATCGCATAAAAATTATGTAACCGGTACAAAAGGGGTTAATTTTAAGACATAGTTACAGTAGCCTGCAAGTCTGGCAAGGTCCCGAGATTTACATGCTGGAAAAACTTCGAGCAATACACACAAGAACACCTTTAAGGGGGAGGTAGTTACTTGTTCTACCTCATGTTTAGTCCAATTACCTTTGAGATTTTAAGACGGTCGTTCCATTACTTTGGCGTTTTTAAGACTTTTCGACCCATCTCTTTGTCAATATAAAGAACTTTCGTGCCAGTTAGGTGTCGATTTTTTCCTGGCGAGCGATAGCGAACCTATAATTTTAGGAGTAACCGGCCTTCAGCCGGAACATTTTTCTACCAAAAAATGCACAAACTTAGGGGGTGTTTTTTTTTATAGCTTGATGGAGATGGCGAGGTTAGAATACAATAAATTAGTAATTAGATAAATAGATAAAAAAGTAACCACTACCCCTTAATGCTAAAGTCAATACATGTGAGATCACGCAATCATGCAGTATCTTTTGATTATCCGGGACCAGTTGTTTCATACTATTATCCGGGACCAGTTGTTTCATACTATTATCCGGGACCTGTTGTTTCTATACTATTATCCGGGACCATTTGTTTCATACTATTATCCGGGACCAGTTGTTTCATACTATTATCCGGGACCAGTTGTTTCATACTATTATCCGGGACCAGTTGTTTCATACTATTATCCGGGACCAGTTGTTTCATACTATTATCCGGGAACAGTTGTTTCATACTATTATCCGGGACCAGTTGTTTCATACTATTATCCGGGACCAGTTGTTTCATACTATTATCCGGGACCAGTTGTTTCATACTATTATCCGGGACCAGTTGTTTCATACCATTATCCGGGACCAGTTGTTTCATACTATTATCCGGGACCAGTTGTTTCATACTATTATCCGGGACCAGTTGTTTCATACTATTATCCGGGACCAGTTGTTTCATACTATTATCCGGGACCAGTTGTTTCATACTATTATCCGGGACCAGTTGTTTCATACTATTATCCGGGATTAGTTGTTTCATACTATTATCCGGGACCAGTTGTTTCATACTATTATCCGGGACCAGTTGTTTCATACTATTATCCGGGACCAGTTGTTTCATACTATTATCCGGGACCAGTTGTTTCATACTATTATCCGGGACCAGTTGTTTCATACTATTATCCGGGACCAGTTGTTTCATACTATTATCCGGGACCAGTTGTTTCATACTATTATCCGGAACCAGTTGTTTCATACTATTATCCGGGACCAGTTGTTTCATACTATTATCCGGGACCAGTTGTTTCATACTATTATCCGGGACCAGTTGTTTCATAATATTATCCGGGACCAGTTGTTTCATAATATTATCCGGGACCAGTTGTTTCATACTATTATCCGGGACCAGTTGTTTCATACTGGAAGCAAAAATTATACCTTATGGAAAGTTGGAGTAAAGCTTAAGATGGAGGAAAAAGAGAGGGTCAGAAATAAAGAAATGACAAATAAAAGGAAAGGATAAAATGGAAAAGAAGGAACACAAAAAGAGGAATGAGTATTTGGTTGACATTGGGAAAACCTACAAACATATATTCATGTAAATCTTAAGGGGAGACTGACCGTTTGTTTGATCTATTAATTAATTTATTCATATACTTTTTTTTTTTATTTCCTCCCTAGACCTCCATCAAGTTTAGAAAAACACCCCCTTCAAGATAAATTTGTAAATTTTTCGGTAGAAAAATGTCCCGGCCGAAGGCCAGTTCCTCTTAAAATTGCAGGCTCGCTATCGCTCGCCAGGAAAAAATCGACACCTAAATGGCACGAAAGGTCTTAAAATTGACAACGAAATGGAGCGAAAGGTGTTAAAATCGCCAAACTAATGGGCATAACGTTTTATAGTCTCAAAACTAGTGGGGCTAAATATTAGGGAGAAGGGGGTCCAGAAAAACGGTCTGCCTCCCCTTAAGCTGAAGTGAAGAAGACTATTTAAAAAATGGTAAACTTATAATGTGAAGATGGTTCAAAACTTCCTTGTTCCTTAACCCCTTCTGTACCGGCGACGTATTTTTCAATTTTGTCTAGCCATATTTAGACGATTATATGAAGCTTAAGAAGGATCTGTGGAAGTAAAAAGGATTAAGTAAGATAGTTCGAAGCCTGTTAATTGCTCGAGACCCTTCTTAAACTCCTTAAAATCGTCTATTATTAGCCAGTGTAAAATGAAAAGAAAGGGACTAGTACTGAACGGGTTAATCATCTTCATAAGCATATTTGAGAACCAAACTCCTGGTGCTTGAAAATATGAAGACAAGTTGAATCTGCGGAAGCAGTGACCAAGCGAGTCAAGTGAACTACTGAACTATCCCATGCTAGCATCAATCTGTGGAAGCAGTGACCAAGCGAGTCAAGTGAACTACTGAACTATCCCATGCTAGCATCAATCTGTGGAAGCAGTGACCAAGCGAGTCAAGTGAACTACTGAACTATCCCATGCTAGCATCAATCTGTGGAAGCAGTGACCAAGCGAGTCAAGTGAACTACTGAACTATCCCATGCTAGTATCAATCTTTGGGGATATTTTACAGTGATTTCTAATTCGTTGTATATCAAACCTATACTCTGACGGTAAATTGAATCCCTTAGCAGCTAATTTCTAGATACTTAATGAACAAATATGGAACCACCATGTCTCTGCATCATATTAAGACCAAGTTTATATAATTAGCACCGTAATTCACTACAAAATCTTCAAAATAACTGAGAAATCTTGATGTGAACTTTGCAATTTACCGTCAGTTGAAATGAAACAGGGTATAGTCAACCGTACTATATCCTCACCTAAAGGTATGAATATAGTAATCAGGGTATTCACAAAATATTCGGAAAAATAATCATCCTTATATTCAGTACAACATTTATTACATTAAATACATTTTCTTATCTAATATGTCTAAGTGTTTCTTACCTGTAAGCATACACACACACAAACACACACACACACACACACACACTGCATGCACACAACCTATACATATTCATACCAATAGTCTGTTTGCTTTAGCTCAAAAGTTATGCACTGCAAGGGAATTCGTATTTGTTTCTGTATCATCATATAAAATTAATCGCAAGGTCACTTTATTATTTGGGTGTGTAAAGTCATTATTTATAAATATTTATGCGTAACACAAACATTATTTTAATATATATATATATATATATATATATATATATATATATATATATATATACTGTATATATACATGTAGAGCAAAGAAGCCAACAATAACAAATAATACATAAATTACTATTAATATACTCCCCTTGAACATATTTTATAATTATCCATGGTTTTCCACTCACAAAGACTCCCTTCTATTAACTTTCGCGATATTTGATCATTTTGATCTTCTTGCATCACGGTAATATATGTGCAATTTAAATTAAGGGGAAAAGGTTTACTTTTTGGTCGATTTTTTTTTTTTTCATATATTTATTTATATTTTTAGATTCCTCCCTAGACCTCCATCAAACATTAAAACTAATGGGACTATACATGAGGGAGACGGGGCCTAGAAAACCGGCCCATCTCCCTTTAAAGGAGAGCAAGGTAATGAGCGTAGAGTATTTTAACTGCCAGCCATATTTCACGGTGGGACTGTTAGGTGAGGCACCACTGTGTAATTATGTAGTGGTACGGTACACACAGTTGTATGTAAGTAACTGTATCTCACTCACTCACTCACTCACTCACTCACATACTCACACACACACTACCACGGTAAATCTCTCACACTCTCTATCACAAACTCTTTCTCTCTCTCTCACACACACAGTTAAACTATCACTCACACTCTCTCTCACACACACACACACACACACAAACACACACACACAGCTGCAGTTGATTTCCAATTGAATACACGTTACCAGAAATGGAAGGGTTAAGATAATAACGTACTGTATGTGTGTGTGTGTGTGTGTGTGTGTGTGTGTGTGTGTGTTTGTGAGTGTGTTTGTGAGTGTGTGTGTGTATGTGTGTGTTTGTGAGTGTGTGTGTGTGTGTGTGTATGAGTGTTTAGCCTATGTGCTTGTGTGTGTGTGTGTGTGTGTGTGTGTGTGTGTGTGTGTGTGAGAGAGAGAGAGAATCAATTAGGCCTATTTGTAATTTATTCCTAAGTACAAAATTTAATGCAAGTAACATAAGCATACTGCCACATTATCGTTCAGAGATTAAATAGGTCAGTGAAAATGTTGGGTTTCGATAAGCAAAGAAACACACTGCAGACATTTAAGGAGAGCACGTAAAAATCTGCAAGAACGATGTCCATTATGAGAGCTGATTACTGCGGAGGCGGAGGAGGAGGAGGAGGAGGAGGGTGGGTTATAAACGTTAACAGAACAAAATATTGAATTACTGCGGAGGAGGAGGAGGGTGGGTTATAAACGTTAACAGAACAAAATATTGAATTACTGCGGAGGAGGCGGAGGAGGAGGAGGAGGGTGGGTTATAAACGTTAACAGAACAAAATATTGAATTACGTGCTTAACATGACATTATGTAAGTTGAGGCAGAATGGTGGTGTAAACTAACTGTATGATAAAAATAACTTAGATTTACATATATTTACATATATACACTGGCCACACAGATCTTAAGATCTCTTCGAGGTGGTCAGGAGTTAATCTTAGTAGAGATAGCAATCATGACAGAAAGTGGAAGGAAAAGATAGCAAATATGAAGGCTCTCTCCCCACCCTTTGGTCCCTCCGGCACTTTGCCATGCATGAAAACAATTAGAAGTGAATACATTTACAGGGACTAAAAATCGCCAGAAGGAATGTATAGAATAGTTAGAAATGGAAAGGTAATGCCATGCATACCTTCACCTTTTGGTTCTGCTCTCTTCATCTGAAAACCGTGTTCATTGTTTGCCAGCCGGCTCTTTTGTCAGTAATGATTTTCTACTCCAGACCAAATGTTCTATGTTATTAGTCTAACCTTTTCTTTAAATGTGTATATTGAGAGAGAGAGAGAGAGAGAGAGAGAGAGAGAGAGAGAGAGAGAGAGAGAGAGAGGGGGGGGGGGGTAATATTACGGACACAACTACAATTATTAGTAGCAGACGAATTTTGGGGCAATGGAAATCTGTTTATCAAATTAAGAAGATAATAACCGAATTGATAACACAGTAATTGTTAACTTTGTAATACTGTCATCGGAAACATTTAGAACAAACAATAAGATATACCATTTGGTTAACCCCTTCTCTACCGGTGACGGTTTTTTTATTAGATTCTGGCAACTATTAGATGATGATAGTCAGCTTAGAAAGGACGTCCACCAATTAAAAGGCTACAGACTATCTCAATTAGTCCTCTTAGTTACCATACATCCTTCCAAAGCTTCATAAAATCGTCCAAATGTAGATGAAATATAAGCACAAAGACGTCGCCGGTACAGAAGGGGTTAATTATATGTGTACAGTGGGCAGATTTAGTGCAAAATAATAAACCTGTTAAACCACTCTGAGCTACATAGGAATTTGTTTTTATAGATTAAGTGCGTTTACTTGGCTTTACCTTAACCTTCTTTTTCAACCAAAGATTGTGTATCTCCACAATTCGAAGCCGTCGCACTTTATCTTCAGTAACGATCTCTCAATATCAATTAGAGTCACTTAAAATAGGTAAACGAGTTTGCAAGTGTAAGAGGTACAACCTCCTAAACTGATGTGATCTCTGTGTTTCTTTTTTATACTTCCCTTGTTTTCTTAGGTGGTTGGACACTTCAAATCCTGGCCGTAGTTGTAGATTTATTTACATCATATAGAGTGTTTACAAAAATCTATAATTCTATTCTAAAATAATTACTGTTTTTTGTTCTATGTGGATGAGGGAGACAAATGCATAACTGCCTGTGACGAGTGCCTCCCCCAGAGTTAAAAGAGTGACATGGCCAAAATCAAGGAGCAGTCGAATAAAAATGCCTGGACACACGGAGTTTGAAGCAATTTAAGTCATAGGATGAGGGAAAGATGGATTCAAGGAGAGAGTCTCTAAGCTAAGTAAACACTTGGGCCATGAGTAAATACATACATGATTTAAAAGACCGAGTGAGCCATGTCTTAATCCCTTCTGTACCTGTAACGTCTTTTTTTTCACCTACATTCAGCCGATTTTATGAAGCTTAGGAAGGAATATATGTTAGCTAAAACGATTAATTGAGATAGTCTGTAGCCTGTTAATGAGTAGACGTCCTTCCTAAGCTGTACAAAATCGTCTAATATTTGCCAGAATATAATGAAAAGTACAATGATATTATATCAACCACTCATAATCCAATACATTCCTACGCAGATGACTCAACAATCCACAGTTCCTTTACATTTACCAATTCTTTCACCCAACCCGATCTTATAAATTCAAAAATAAACACTGCAATTTCTCTGAACCAGGACCTTTCTAGAATTAATGAATGGGGACAAAAGAATCTAGTTTCCTTTAATGCACAGAAAACCAAGTACATTCAATTTTCTAACCGACAGAATCTCACTGACTCCCATATATTTTTTAATGATGTAAATATTCCCACTTCCCTTAGTATTGACATTTTCGGTGTAACATTAACTAGTAACTTGAGCTGGACACATTATGTTAGAGGCATTGCTAAGAATGCCTCTAAAAAACTGGGACACCTGTACAGCGTTCGAGAATTCTTCACTGACGAGCAGTTGGCCGTAATATATAAAAGTCATGTGCGTCCTCAGATGGATTACTGTTCATCTCTGTGAAGTGGAAGTGGAGTGGTTGCATTGAGGCATTTGGACAAAATTCAAAATAAAGCTATTAGATTAATCAATAACCCTGCAATTACACAGGACCTTCCTACATTATCCATACGAAGAAACGTTGCATCCCTTGCATTATTCTATAGATATTTTCACAGCAATTGTTCCGAAAAACTTGCTTCTATTGTGCCGCCTCTCCACATCTTTCCCCGTAGAACTAGGGCAGATGAGAGCGCCCATGAATTTACACTTTCTCCTCCACAATGCAGAACTTCTGCTTATCAAAATTAATTTATCCCCAGAACTACTACTCTTTGGAATTCACTTCCCTCGAGTTGCTTTCCACAAACTTACAATCTACAACAGTTTAAATCCAGTTGTTACAAACATTTTATGAATGGAGGATGCCTTTAGGCACATGGACCTTTTTGTTTTATCTGTGGTTTTCCTTCCTCCGTTCATTGTCTCTTTAAAAAAAAAAAAAAAAAAACATCACAGGTACAGGAGTTAACGGCGACGCACCTCAGCTTAGTAACCATAATATATAATAATAGATAGAATTGTTGGAGCTGATACCATATATTTCTAGGTTTACCCCTCCTATCTGCCCCCACCATGTCCACAGAGTATAGTATCTCGTCACCCAATTTAGATTATCCGTCCTCTCCACATGCCCAAACCAATCAACCACTCTGAACGAATCCCTTCAACGTTACTATTGATGCGTAACTGAAACCAAGCTCTATGTATTTATAGTATATATATATATATATATATATATATATATATATATATATATATATATATTATATTTACTGTATATAACGTGCGTGTGGCTCTGACTGCGCTCTTCCTATTTTTTCCCGTGTAAACTATAAATGTTGTACGGACATGCCCCCGTGTAGAGGAACAAGGACCAAACTACCTCGGACGGGGTGTACCAACAACCACTTTTATTGCATGGAAAATAAAAGAACATGGAGTGACGCAGAGAGTTACATAGAGTTACAAAGATGCATAGACTACACAGACCTTGCGGTCCCTACTAGGTAGTCCGTACTTCATGCTAACATAGAATTTGCTACATAGTGGAAGGCCAGGATTGCAAATAAGAAGGCTCTCTCCCCACCCATCTCTCCTCCGACCGTTGGTAGGCATGAAATTAAGTTGGGGAAAGGACTCCCCCAGCAGAATGAGAAAACACTTCTACTGGGAAATTTATAGTAAAGAACGAAGATGCGAAATATAATATACTACTGATGTTTAACCTATGATTTTTTTTTCTTGTTTTCTTTTTTACCTATATTATTCCCACCTCCTCAAAATGAATGTCTAGACTTCTTTTGAATGTGTCAATTGTCTTACATTGTACCACTTTCTTAGACAATTTGTTCCACTCGATGACCACACTGTAGGTGAAGAAGTGGTTTGTGACATTGAGATTCGCCCTCCTGGTTTTTAATTTCATTCCATTTCCCCGAGTTAATGAACTATTATCTATTTTGAAAAGTGAATCTACATCAATTTTGTCAAATCCCTTTAGTTTCTTGAAACACCCGATTAATTAACCTCCCAATCTTCTTTTCTTTAGTGAAAATATTTTGTTTTGTTTTAATCTTTCATG
The DNA here is from genome assembly GCA_032716605.1 of Paralithodes platypus. Taxonomy (NCBI): domain Eukaryota; kingdom Metazoa; phylum Arthropoda; class Malacostraca; order Decapoda; family Lithodidae; genus Paralithodes; species Paralithodes platypus. The sequence continues at coordinate 16,979,521 of CM064566.1, forward strand.
ATAAGATTTATTTCTTAGTGACGGAATCAACTTTGTCGCTCTACGCTGCACCCACTTGAGTTTTTCAATATCCTTGCTCAGATAAAGGGACCAAAATTGCACGCCATATTCAAGATGGGGCCTCACTATGCTTTTAAATAAAGGTACTATAATGTTCTAATTTTATAAGTAAAATTTCTCTTAATATATCCCAAAGCTCGATTGGCCTTATTCGCAGCTGTTGCACATTGATCTGAGGTCTTGAGAGAGAGAGAGAGAGAGAGAGAGAGAGAGAGAGAGAGAGAGAGAGAGGCATTATGATCCTCAAGGGTTTACAGAGAAAGGCAAGATACATAGAGAAATGAAAATCGAAATACGCTCACACAGATTATAAAAACAGAGAGACAGAGAGACACAAACAAGGTATGGATAAAACAAGAAACAAAGAAACAAGAGGAAAGATAAACAAACACACAGGGCTGAGGTTGCCATGTCTTTATATTTTATGCATTCCCACAATAGCTCAAGAGACAGAAAAAAAAACTGTGAGAATACGCGAAGCACTGAGAGTAGAGGTGGAAAGGAGAGGTGGGGAGAAGAGAAATGTGTAGGAAAGTTATGCAAAGGAATGATAAAATGAAAGAGTAGCGCAAAATTGAGAGAGGGAGTGGAAAGGAGAGAAATAGGTAGGAAAATGGTGCAAAGGAATGATAAACATGAAAGAGAAGCACAAAACACAGAGTAGAGGTGTAAAGGAGAGTTGGAGAGACGATAAATGTGTAGAAGGGCTTTGTAAAGGAATGATAAACATGAAAGAGAAGCACAAAACACAGAGTAGAGGTGTAAAGCAGAGGTGTAGAGAAGAGAAATGTGTGTGAAAATTATGTAAAGGAATGATAAACATGAAAGAGTAGCTCATAACATAGAGTAGAGGTGTAAAGGAGAGGTGTAGCGAAGAGAAAGGTGTAGGAAAATTATGTAAAGGAATGATAAACATGAAAGGGAAGCACAAAACATAGAGTGGAAGTGGAAGGGAGAGGTGGAGAGAAGAGACATGTAGGAAACTTATGTAAAAGAATTATAAACATAAAAGAGAAGCACAAGCTAAAAAGTTGAGGTGTAAATAAGAGAAATGTGTAGGAATGTTATGTAAAGGAATGATAAACATGAAGGAGTAACGCAACATTGAGATAGAAGTGGAAAGGAGAGGTGGAGAGAAGAGACATATAATATCTATATGTATCTATATGAGCTATTTAAGGGGGTAGTGCTTGTTTTTTGCTCTATATATTAATCTATTACTCTATTTTATATTTTCCTCGCTAGACCTCCATCAAACTTTAAGAAAACACCCCCTAGAACCCCTCTCAAGATAAATTTGTACACTTTTCGGTAGAAAAATCTCCCGGCCGACGGCCGGTTCCTTCTAAAAATACAGGCTCGCTATTGCTTGCCAGTAAGATATCGACACCTAAATGGCACGGAAGGTCTTAATATTGACAAAGAAATGAGGAGAAAGGTCTCAAAATCACCAAACTAATGGAACGAACGTCCTAAAATATCAAAACTAATATGCCAAACAAAAGGGAGAAGGGGGTCCAGCAAAAGCGACTATCTCCCCCTTAAACGAATGATAAACGTAAAAGACAAACACAAAACTGAGAGTGGAAGTGGAAAGGAGATGAGAGGAGAAGAAACATACAGTATATTTAGAAGAGCTATGGAACCCATTCAGTACCGGTGACATCCTTTTAATTTTTCCTACCAACTATTGGACAATGTTTTCAGATTAAGAAGGGCATCTACCTATTAAAAGGTTACAGACTATCTCCAAAAAAAATATTTTAGCTACCATATATCATTCCTAAGCTATATAACATCGTCTAAATGTAGCTTGAATGAAATTAAAAAGATGTGGCCAGTACAAAAGGGTTAAGGGGGGTCACCGGCTTTTTTTTATTTTTTATCTTTCTCTCCTTTTCTCTGTTTCCCTGGTTTAAAACAGTAGGCTGAATGGGGCCGAATGGATACAAGCCAAAGAGAGAGGGAGAGAAAGAAAAAAAGCGAGGTGGGCTCCCTTAAAGTAATGAGAATAATGATAGACAATGGTGTCGGGGAATATTGGTTCCGAAAATATAATGTGGGAGAACTTTATCTCAAATTTACTTTTTCAAGATACGGTTACGTATTTCTGTTTGGTTTTCTGGCTATTAGTAGACGATTGTATTAAGATTAGGACGGATATGTACAAGTCAGAGGGTTAAATGAGAAAGTCTTTTACCATATTATTTACCATAGATCCTTTCTAAGTTGTAAAAATCGTCTAATAATACCCAGAATAAATTGCCCTCCCAAAAATTAAATAAATATATAAAATTATATATAATAATATATATATATATATATATATATATATATATATATATATATATATATATATACTGTATATATATATATATATATATATATATATGCTGTATATAATCTCCACATGACCTGTTTCTCTCTGGCACAAACAACCTGGATGGAACCTGAGAAGACAAGCAGATTGAGAGGTAAGGGTGGAAGGAGAGAACAAGAAGAGCAAGAATATAACAACATTTCTTGGAATTCATGATGTGGCATTGACATGGAAATCTGATATTAAGGGGGAGCTCAGACGGTATTGTGCAGCATAATTTACAGGTTCGGCTCAATGGTTTAAGGAGGGGGTTTAGTTTGCTCGCTAAACCTCTATCAAACTTATAAAAACACCCACAAGACCCCCCTTCGATATAAATTTGTACATTTTTCGGTAGACAAATTTCCCGGCCGAAGGCCGATTCGCTTTCGCTCGCCAGGAAAAAATCGACACCTAAATGACACGAAAGGTCTTAATATTGACAAAGAAATGGGGCGAAAGGTCTGAAATCGCCTAACTAATGGAGCGAATGTCTTGAAATCTCACAACTAATAGGGCTAAACATGAGGGAGGAGGAAGACTCGAAAAACCAACTGCCTCCCCTTAAACATACAGGAGTGTCTATAACTTGGGGAATATAGTGGTGTTATGATGGGGATAATATTACAACATCGTTCTTTACATACACTTTACATCATTTTAACTAAATTAAGGGGGTAGTAAAGTACTTGGTTTTTGGGATATATATTTATATATTTAAAAAAAAAAAAAATCCTCGCTAGATCTCCATCAAACTTAGAAAAACACCCTCCAGACCCCCTATCGAGATAAATTTGTACATTTTTCGGTGGAAAAATGTCCCGGCCGAAGGCCGATTCCTTCTAAAATTTGAGGCTCGCTTTCGCTCGCCAGGAAAATATTGACACCTAAAGGGCACGAAAGGACTAAATATTGAATACAAAATGAGGTAAAATGACTCAAAATCGCCAAACTAACGGAACGAACGTCTTAAACCCTCAAAACTAATATGCTAAACATGAGGGAGAAGGGGGTCCATAAAAAGCGAGTACTACACCCATAAACAGCGGAACCGAGACTTGAGATTACTATCTATCTATCTATCTATTGCCTGACGCCGTGATCCCCGAAGGGGTGGCCACGAACGAACCGCTCCCATGCACCTCTGTCCCCAGTCAGTCGACGCCCCTCCCCCCAACCAGCACCGCCTTCGTTCATGTAGTTCCTCACTCCATCCTTCCACCTCATATTCGGTCTACCTCTCCCCCTCTGTCCCTCCACCTCGCTCTCGTACACCCTCTTAGTCATTCTCTCGCTTTCCATACGTTCCATATGGCCGAACCATCTCAAGTTGTTCCTTCCTTGAGATTACTCTATGAATTAAATGATGGATAGTTGTGTTAACCACCGCTGAGAACTAGACCAACTACGATAATAGGTGACTGAAAAATTTGTCACTTGCGTTAACCCTTGCAGTGCTGTCGCGCTAATAAGTCATGTCCCAGCTCTCATTACGTTTGGCTTGCTCTGTGCTGTATTAATGTCTGTCAGATGTTGAATAGGGGGGGGGGGGGTAAGTGTACGAACATGTTTGTATATTTCACTTGATATGAAGAAATTAAGTTTAACTATTGCCGATACCAATTATTGATAAAAAACATACTTGGTGCCGAGACATCACTTATTAGCGCGATTGTACCAACGATGTCTTTTGTTTGCATTTCAACTACATTTAGATGCTGTTATGAAGCTTAGACAGGATACATGGTAGCTAAAAGGATGACATGAGATAGTCTGTAGCCTTTAATTGCTACACATCCGTCCTAAGCTGAATAAAGTCGTTGACAAATTGCCAGCATATAGTGAAAAGAGCGTCACGGGTAGTGAAGGGGTTAATGTTAAGGGGAGATAGGCCGTTTTTCTGGACCTTCTTTTCCCACATGTTTAGCCCCACTAGTTTTTTTTTACCGAAAAATTTACAAATTTATCTTGAAGGGGTGTCTAGGGGGTGTTTTTCCAAGTTTGAGGGAGGTCTAGCGAGGAATAAAAAACAAAACAAACAAAAAATAATTAATATAGCCTAGCAAACAATCATCCCATCTCCCTTAACCCTTCCTCCCCGGGTATCATTTTAATATGACACCACGGCAGATGGGCAGGTACCCGGGTGTCATTTTAATATACAGTAAGCTTGAAAGCCTATTCAGCTTGGTCTGAACGCCGTGCGTCCGACGCATGTAAACAAAGCCGATCGTTGCGTCACCGCACGAAAACAAGAAGGAGCAGACTCGTTTGTTATTGTTTGTCTGTATGTCGTTGTTTCAGTAGTGAAAAGATCGTCGTATTGCTAACATTGCCTGAAAATGCTCTCCACTAAAATCGTCATCACAACTGAACCAGTTGACTTAGAGAGCTCTACTCAATGCCAGTCTACAGATTGGAAACCGCACTACGTTTATAGATGCGTGGGAAATTTCTAACAGTTAAAATTAACCAAAATACGGTAGCCTAGGCCTAGACGTTTTTCGGCCAGATCGCCCGGGTACGCCGCACTGTCATTAGGAGAGCTAGCCCGGGCCAGGAGGGTTAAAGGGGGTCGTGCTTGTTTTTTGGGCTATGTATAGATCTATATATAATTTATTTAGTTTTTAGTTTCATTGCTAGACCTCCATCCAACTTAAAATAGCACCCCCTTTCAAGATAAATTTGTATATTTTTCGGTAGAAAAATTTCCCGGCTGAAGGCCGATTACTTCTAAAATTACAGGCTCGCTCTCGCTCGCCAGGATAAAATCGACACCTAAATGGTACGAAAGGTCTTAATATTGACAAAGCAATGGGGTGAACGGTTTTAAAATCGACAAACTAATAGAATGAACGTCTTAAAATCTAAAAAACTAATACGCTAATCCTGAGGGAGAAGGAGGTCCAGAAAAAGCGAGTACTACGCCCTTAAATAACCCACCGTGTACGTCAGATGAAAACAAATAGTGTTAGGGAAAGAGAGAGAGAGCCAAATGGTGTTCCTCGTTGTGTATGCATGGCAGGTGGGCAACACTAATGAAAGACTAGTTCATGCATAGCTGGTCTCATGGCCTCTTCACTGGCTTTCTTTGTCTGTCTGTCTGTTTCTCTGTTTGTCTCTCTCTCTCTCTCTCTGAAACTGTCTGTCTGTCTGTGTGTCTATCTCTCACTCACTCACTCTCACTCTCTCTCTCAAGTGCACACACATTTGTTTAGTATTTCAATGCTGATATATATATTTAGTGTCTGTACAATGTACACTATGTATGAGTATACTCAAATTCTCTGTCCAGAATAAGACTCACTGCACTACACAATGCCAACTATATTGGACAGTTTGAAATGTAAATATTTTCCAGAATCGGGACTTTTCATCGGATTATTAAGGTCTAACCGTAAAAATCCCTTGTATGTGTATTCTGATCATTATATGAGTCCACTAACTAGGTATGGAATGGAATATTTCCTCCAGGTATGATTATCCCCAACTCTGGGGGAAGCACTCGTCACTGGCCTTGTGTCTCCTTCATCCACTTTAAAAAATACAAATACAAATACAAATAAATAAATACAAATTCGCCCACCTCCCCGGAGACAGTGTTGTGTACGGCCAGACGACCTGTAGCCCCGGCCGGGGGACCAACAGAACAGAGAACATTTATTGACCACCATTAACCTCTTCTGTACCAGCCACGTCTTTAACATTTTATGCTAGCTATATTTAGACGATTGTGTGCAGTTTAAAAAGGATCTGTGGTAGTAAAAAGGGTTAAGTGAGATGGATTTAAGTCTGTTATTTGCTGGAGACCGTTTTGAAAGTGAAGAAAATCGTGTACTAGACAAAAATTACCACGACGTCACCGGTACTGAATGTGTTATAACCAGATGTGTGGTTGAGGTACTGGAGTGTGTGTTACTTATGTGCGCGAACATGTGCTCTAGTGTGTATATATTACTGCTTAGCCCATGTGTGTATATTCATGTTTGATTTTGGTAATGTATTAATTGGCTTTATATCTATTTATATATCCATTAAACTATCTATTATTTTTGCTGTTGAATGAGTGGTGAAAGAATTCCAAGTACAGCATAAGACCCAGCACAAAAACTTTGTAAAAATTAGAATATTCTTAGCAAGGAAGGACATAAGATGGTTCAGGAAACGGAAGAAGTCTTTTAACGGAGAGGGAATGGAAAGAGAAAGTCAAGGTCAACTTGGAGAGAGAATAGAAGGAAAGACAACGATGATATTATACTGTATATATATATATATATATATATATATATATATATATATATATATATATATATATATATATATATATATATATATATATATATGTATATATATATATATATATATATATATATATATATAGAGAGAGAGAGAGAGAGATAGATAGATACAGTATATACCATCACTGATGGATAGAGGAGGAAATTGCGTATTAGTTTAACTGAATATTCGTACATCATATAAACTCTAATAATTATCTCATGAGCTTAGTCATTCATTTGTTTCCAAGATTAAACTATTTTGATATAACTTTTGGCATACATGTAGACAGTCATACATGTAGACAGTCATACGAATCAGGGTAAGAGTGTTAGTTCAAAATATTTTCGATGTAAATTTCACGACATAAGAAATTATTGAGTCATTACTTTTTTGTTTTGTATTGGTAATTCGGTTTCCACATAAAGTTTGACATCGTTCCGCTGGCAAATAATTTATCTTTTCTTATAAGCAATGCAATTTCCAAAATGTTGTCCATACTTATTCAAATATCCTGTTTCTCTTGCTGCATATATTGTTTAGCTACATTTTATCTCGATTTATCTTTATCTTTCTCCATCTATCTATATATATATATATATATATCTCTCACACACACACACACACACCGCGCGGCTAGCTCCCAGGCCTCCCGCTCCTGCGGGAGCTAGCTCCCGCGGGCCTGCAACCCAGCAGGCCCGGCATCAAATATTGGTCAGGTTGATGAAGGTTTTCGGAGATATAGCCGGCGATTACCTTCTCCCTTGAGCAAGGAGATGGGTAATTATCGTTGATGATAATGTCTAGGAAACGGGACAATACGAGCCAAAAACTCAATTCCTGTCAAACTACAAATATGAATTACATACACACATACACACACACACACACACACACACGCATACTGACACACACACACACACACAAACATGTACACACATACACAGACACATTTTGCCAACGCCGTCCAAATTTATGGGTGTACATAAATCTTCTCCCTTGTGTTGTGTGTTTTCCTCGGCCATAAAGAGTCTCCCTGAAGCAACAAGTCTCTCTTTATGTTGACCAAATTCCCGCAACCAACCGAGGACTAATATTACCTGGTCCAAATAATTGACTGAGGACGGAGAGAGAGAGAGAGAGAGAGAGAGAGAGAGAGAGAGAGAGAGAGAGAGAGAGAGAGAGAGAGTGTGAGAGTGAGTGGTAGTGAGAGTGAGAGTGAGTGAGAGTGAGAGAGAGAGAGAGAGGGAGAGGGGGGGGGGGGAAGTAATGTTTTGCCATGACATCCCCTTAACGCACAGGTAGAGGAAGAATGTAAACAAATTAACTGAAGGTCGGTGTTTTTCTTGTTTTGTTTTCTTCTGTTTGTCATCCCTTTTCTACAGCGTCAATAAACTGGAGGAGTAAACAAAATCCATGCAAGCCTCTGTTGTTGACATTCCGAAGCGGCTAATTGTGGACATTCGGTATGATGATATATTATAGCGTGCAAGGAATTCCAAGGGAAGGACCACCGTAAACCTTTATTGATAATTGGCAGATACTACTAACACGGGATGGAGATCATTTAAGGGGGTAGTGCTTGTTTTTTGGTCTATATATATATTTAGTAATTTGTTTTTTAGTTTCCTCGCTAGACCTCCATGAAGCTTAAAAAAATACCCCCTAGACCCCTTTTCAAGATAAATTTGTATATTTTTCGGTAAAAATATGTCTCTGCCGAAGGCCGGTTCCTTCTAAAATTACAGGCTCGCTATCGCTCGCCAGGACAAAATCGACACCTAAATGGCACGAAAGCTCTAATGATTGACAAAGAAATGGGGGCGAAAGGTATCAACATCGCCCAACTAACGGAAGGCAAGTCTTACAATGTTAAAACTAATATGCTAAACATGAGGGAGAAGGAGGTTCAGAAAAAGCGAGTAGTACCCCCTTAAACTCCGGTCAAGAGTTTTTGTTTTGTAAACATATAGTGAAAGGCGGCCAAATTACAGACATTCACACACAACCAGTCTCTCTCTCTCTCTCTCTCTGGATAGATTATAGATTACGAATGTTTATGAATCCATAGCCCAGGCCATCCCATGTGTATTTCACCCTCTCATTATCAAATAATTTAACTTTTTCTTCTTTTCCCGGGTTTTGTCTTTTGTATTTTTTATATTTTTTACATTTGTGTTGTTGTTGCTGTGTTTTTTTCAATTCATAAATCATATACGTGGATTGAAATAATATGCGTCCTCTTACATTTGTGTATATTTGTATATGATTTGAGCTACGTTCAGACGACCTTATGAAGCTTAGGACATATTTTTGTTTAATATATTCTGGCAACTATATTAAACGATTTAATTCAGCTTAGGAAGGACGTCTACCAAAGGAAAAGGATAAAGACTATCTTAATTAATCCTTTTAGCTACCATAGATCCTTCCAAGGCTTCATAAACGTAGCTGAAATCAGATAGAAAACACGTGACCGGTACTGAACGGGTTAAAGCCGGTATAATACGAGCGCTTTTTCCCTCAACATTTATCCTCAACACTGGTCTGGCAGCTTATGATGTCAACATTCATAATAATTCGCTTACCTAAATTAATCTATCAACAATCTAGTTTCCGATACCGATGCCAAATATTCCAGAAATGTTGCCAGAAAAATGTTGTTTATCGAATGTTGACTATAAAAACTCTCGTGTGATACCGGGTTAACTCTTTACCATGCGAGGACGACACAAGGATTTTTTTTTTTTTTTTTTTTTTTTTTTAAAGAGACCATGAACGGAGGAAGGAAAAACACAGATAAAACAAAAAGGTCCATGTGCCTAAAGGCATCCTCCATTCATAAGATGTTTGTAACAACTGGATTTAAACTTTTGTAGATTGTAAGTTTGTGGAAAGCAATTCGAGGGAAGTGAATTCCAAAGAGTAGTAGTTCTAGGGATAAATGCATTTTGATAAGCAGAAGTTCTGTATTGTGGAGGAGAAGTGTAAATTCATGGGCGCTCTCAGCTGCCCTAGTTCTACGGGGAAAAATGTGGAGAGGCAGCACAATTGAAGCAAGTTCCTCGGAACTATTGCTGTGAAAATATCTGTAGAATAATGCAAGGGATGCAACGTTTCTTCGCATGGATAATGTAGGAAGGTTCTGTGTGATTGCAGGGTTATTGATTAATCTAGTAGCTTTATTTTGAATTTTGTCCAACTGCCTCAATGCCACCACTCCACTTCCAGAACACAGAGGTGAACAGTAATCCCTATGAGAACGCACATGACTTTTATATATTACGGCCAACTGCTCGTCAGTGAAGAATTCTCGAACTCTGTACAGGAGTCCCAGTTTTTTAGAGGCATTCTTAGCAATGCTTCTAACATAATGTGTCCAGCTCAAGTTAGTAGTTAATGTTACACCGAGAATGTCAATACTAGGGGAAGTGGGAATATTTACATCATTAAAAAATATATGGGAGTCAGTGAGATTTTGTCGGTTAGAAAATTGAATGTACTTGGTTTTCTGTGTATTAAAGGAAACTAGATTCTTTTGTCCCCATTCATTAATTCTGGAAAGGTCCTGGTTCAGAGAAATTGCAGTGTTTATTTTTTAATTTATAAGATCGGGTTGGGTGAAAGAATTGGTAAATGTGAAGGAACTGTGGAGTGTTGAGTCATCTGCGTAGGAATGTATTGGATTATGAGTGGTAGATATGAGATCATTGATATGAATGAGGAACATAGTTGGGGCCAAAACTGATCCCTGGGAAACACCAGCATTTATCGAGTGAAATTGAGAATAAAGTCCATCTACCATTACACATATTTTTCTGTTATGAAGATAAGAAGAAATTAGTGGAACTAATGATGCAAGGCCGTAGTGTGACATCTTCGACAATAAGGATTGATGCCAGACTGTATCAAATGCCTTTGATATATCCAGTGCTATTGTATGTGTTTCACCATGTTGGTCTGTAGCTTGGTTGATTTGATGCGTAAGAAGGCAAAGCATGTCTGCAGTTGATCGACATCGTCTAAAACCATATTGCCTATCACTGATTAATTTATTATTCTCAAGATGCTTAATTATGTGATTATTTAATATTATTTCAAAGACTTTACCAAGAGTGGAAGTTATAGTTATTGGTCTGTAGTTTGATGGATCTGAAGAGGCACCTTTTTAGGAACTGGATGGATGTTTGCTTCTTTCCAGGGTACTGGGAAGCATGAGGTATGAGTACACAGACGGAAATTTTTTGCCAATACAGGAGCGAGCACCAAGGAGCAATTCTTAAGTACTATTGGAGGAATTTCATCTGGACCAGGAGCCTTATCTACTGAGAGATTCTGCAAAATAGTTTTGACATGTCTGGTGTGGATCTTAAGTGAGGGAATTTCAGACGAATTAAAATTAAGTACAGGGACATCTTGATTTATTTCATCTAAGGTTGAGTTGGTGGAGAAAATATCCACAAGAAGGTTAGCTTTACCTCGTGGGTCACTTACAAGATTGCCAGTCGGAGATTTTAATGGTGGAATGGATGAAGCAGTAGTGAAGTTGGATTTGAATGAGTTAAGAGTAGACCAAAATATTTTGTTATCATTTGGATTATTTATAAGTTTATTTGCCTGTTTGTGGAGAAAGGGTGATTTAGTTAGGTTTAATACAGTTTTGGCATGATTTCTGATGTTTCTAAAGTAATTAAAGGATTCATGTGTTTTTGATCTTGTGTATGCATTGTAGGCTATTGCTTTTTGTTCAGCTACTCTAGCACAATTATGGTCAAACCATTCAGTCGGATTAGATCTTTTACTGTACTTTTGATGAGGAATAACAGTTTCCATTCCAATTTTTACAAAATCTTGTATGTGTACAAAGGAGTACAAAGGAAATCAAACAACAACAGGTCTAGTGACCCTTCTAGGCTGCTTGTCCTCCAAAACACTGAGGATCAAGTGTCCAAACAGTGGTTTAGAGTGGGTAAGGGAACATTGGAAAGGGAAATACTGCCCTGGAACTAATGTCCGTGGCAGGATTAGGAAGTTAGTATGGGACAGATGGGTTAGTAACTGAGGGGGGGATAAAATAAAGTTATTCATTTACAAACGCAGTCAGTCGCGGGTTTGCAGCGAGATATTTGTCTAGGCGGAGTTTAAATGAATCAACGGTGATGCAGTCTATAACGTCTCGTGGAAGCCCATTCCACAAGTTGACAACTCGATTGAAGACAAAATTCTTTGATTCGTGTGAGTTAAAAGATTTACCAATAATTTTGCAACCGTTTCCCCGCGTGTAATTAGATTGGTCGATAGTGAAGTACTTACTACAGTTCATATTGTCGATGCCTTCGATGATTTTGAACACTTGAATTAAGTCACCTCTTAATCTGCGCTGGGTTAAAGGAAATAGATTTAATTCTCTAAGACGCTCTTCGTATGGTTTGTTCTTTAGGCTAGGTATCATTTTGGTAACTCTATGTTGAACTCGTTCTAGCTTGTTTATATCTTTTTGGTAATAAGGGCACCAGGATTGAACGCAGTATTCCAGAAGAGGGCGGACTAAGGAATTGTAAAGGGTTAGGATAACTTCTTGGATTTATGCTCAAATGACCTGCCTATAAAGCCAATTATTTTGTTTGCCTTCTTAACAACTTCTGAACATTGTTGACTCGGTTTTAGGTTACTCGATATTGTTACTCCCAGATCGGTTTCTCTGTTTACATTCTTAAGCTGAGTGCCAGTCATCAAATAGTTTGCTTTCTCATTTAGGTATCCGATATGTAGTACTTTACATTTATCCGCATTGAAACTCATTTGCCAAATTTGGGCCCAACATGACAATTTATCTAGATTGTGTTGCATATCGTCAACTTGTTCTTTTGAGAGTACGCTATTTGCAATTTTGTATCGTCAGCAAATTTTGAGATTGTACAGGTGAGACCCTCATCTATGTCGTTGATGTAAATTAGAAAGAAAATTGGTCCCAGTTCGGATCCCTGGGGTACCCCGCTACTTACATTGGTCCATTTAGATGCCTTACCGTTTATGACTACTCTTTGCATTCTGTCGCTGAGCCAATTTTCTATCCATTTCAACACACCGTCTTGTATTCCATGCGCTTTTAGTTTTAGCAGTAAACGTTTGAGGGGAACTTTGTCAAAGGCCTTTTGAAAATCAAGGTATATAATATCTACAGCTTTACTCTCATCGTAGAGGTTGAGGATATCGTGGAAGAAGTCTAAGAGGTTTGTTAAACAGGAACGTTTTTACGAAAGCCGTGTTGAGTATCTTTAAGTATGTTAGTTTCCTCTAAGTGATTTACAAGTCTGTCTCTTATGACCGTTTCTAGCATTTTACATACAACTGAGGTTAAGCTAATTGGACGATAGTTTCTGGGTAGGGATTTGCTGCCTTTTTTTTAATATCGGTGTTACGTTGGCTAGCTTCGCACTGATCAGGCATAGTTCCAGACTGCAAGGATTTATTGAATAGTAATGTCAGTGGTTTGGAGAGCTCATCCTTAGCTTCCTTTAGAACTCTAGGCGAGATTGTATCAGGTCCAGGCGTTTATTTACCTTGAGTTTATCTAAACAATTCAATACTTCTCTCTCTGTAACGGTGATATTGCTTAGAACATCTGAATTATCAATCTGAATCGGCGATGGTGTAGGGATATCAATGAGGTCTTCTGTTGTAAAAACTGATGCAAAGAAGGTATTGAGGGCATTACTCATTTGTACTTCGTCTTTGGTGTATTCTCCATTTTCATCTACTAACGGTCCAACAGTTGAAGTAACTACTTTTTTCTTTCTGATATAACTATAGAATTCTTTCGGGTTTGTTTTACTTTGATTCGCAATATGTAACTCTAAGGTGTTTTTACTTTGCTTAATTAACTTTTTGGCTTTGCGTCGTAGCTCTACACATTTCACCCGTTCTTCGTCAGTGTGTGAGGATTTTAATCTATCATTAGCAATTTTTTTAGCAAGCAGGCAGTTTGAAATATCTTTATTCCACCATTTGGGCTTATTATTATGGCCTGGACGCCGTATTTTCGATGGTATGCAGTCTTGCACTGCTTTTAGGTTAGTGGTTTCTAATAACTTCCAAGATGTATTTATGTCGTTATTGTGAATTAAATAGCTCCAGTCAGTTTCTTTAAACATAGCTCTAAGTTTATGGAAGTTTGCTTTCTTGAAATTAGGGACTTTTTCGATGCTACTATTTGGTTCGTTACTAGTAAACTTTAAAGTGAAAGTTATCGTACGATGGTCGCTGTTACTGAATTCATCACCAACATTCAAATTCTCTATTAATTCTTCTTTTGTTGCAAGTACAATGTCAAGAACATTATTACCACGGGTCGGCGTTCGAACAAATTGATAAAGCGAACTCTCTTGCAAGTTCGTATACAAGTCATGTCCGGAGTGTGAAGTAAGAGTATCGCCCCACTTGGTCACAGGTAAATTAAAGTCGACAAAAATAATTACGGTATCTTGTGAGTTACTTACATCTGCAATTTGTTCGTAAATTTCTCGGTCAGTTTGCACTGATTGAGCTGGAGATCTGTATATTAACGCAAGTATTATTTGTGTACCTTTATTATTCTTTATTAGCATGTTAGCATTTATTATTTATGTGGCTCAAGGTGGTGTGTGCATCATTAGAAAAGAAAGAGGTCCAGGCAATATCAATAAAGAAACCTTGAAGACCCTCCCAGTCTGCCCTATCGTAATGCCATTTAGTCACCAAAACAGGTTCAGAGTGGGAAGGTGTGGTAGGTGATAGACAGGTGGCCTGTATCAGACAGTGATCAGAAGATCCAAGCGGGGACCTCACTGTAACATCATAATTTTCTGAATTGGTTGTTAAAAATAAGTCCAGTAGGTGGGAATTATGATTAGGATTATCTGGTACACGGGTGGGTTGGTTGACTAGTTGAGTGAGATTAAATGAGTCTGCAAATAGCTCACATTCAAGACCACCATCATCAGTCCTGGCTGAATGAGTGAGCCATTCAACATTATGGACATTAAAATCACCCAACACAGTGATTTCAGAAGAAGCATTTAAGTTGAGGACACTGAGTTGTGAGGACAGAGAATCAAAAACACTTTGCTCTGGAGGAGTATTTGGGGAACGGTAGATGCAACATATGTATTTAAATTTACCAGCAGAAATTAATTTGTATATAGAATAATCAAAATAGGGACAATTGAAACTAGTAACCTCCTCCAGGGCAATTTCAGATTTTGCGAAGCAATATACACCTCCTTTAGGTCTGAAATTTTGGAGCAGTTGATAACCTGGAAAATTAAATCTAGACGTGTCAGATGTGGATGTTATTTGAGTCTCTGTCAAAAAAAGGAGAGTAGGGGATTCTGCTTGAAGAAATTGATGTACAGAATTGATGTTAGAATTGATATAATATTCATCTATGGTATAATGAACGCTTAAGGGGAGATGGCTCGTTTATCTGGTCCTCCTTCTTCCTCGTGTTTAGTCTCATTAGTTTTCAGATTTTATGACGTTTGGCCCATTAGTTCGGCGATTTTAAGACCTTTCGCCCCTTTTCTTTGTCAATAGTAAGACTTTTCGTGTAATTTAGGTGTCGATTAATTCCTGGCGAGCGATAGCGATCCTGTAATTTAGGAGGAACTATCGAACAAATTTACACATTTATCTTGAAGGAAGGTCTTGGTATATATATGTTTAAGCTTGATGGAGGTCTTGGGAGAAAACTAAACCAAATATATAAACATTGCATAAAGGAGGAAATATTTACTCCCATCCCGCCTTCATATAACTCCAAACTGGCGATTCCGTTGTTATTGATGTTCATGTGACAGACGATGTGTGGTATAATTATGTTTATGGCAACTATACTCTGTTCCAAGTAAGTAGGCCATAACTCGTGACCATTAACCTCTATAACTCACAAACCACAAGAGTAATCGAGTTAATAGTTCTACCATTTAGGAAGGGTCAGCCATAGAATTAGAGTGGAAATGTACAGCCCATTTGCTCTAGCCCATTTTGAGTTACAGAGATTAGGCTTCACGATTTCTGGCCCACCTATTTGGAACAGGGTATAGTGTTAAAGTTGGCAATCTACCAGAAACCTGCTGTAGTCCAGAGGTACGTGGCAAGCAGGGAGAGATTGCTTTAAGGGCAGATTTTCACTTGAGCGTGATTTGTCTGGACCCCCTTCTCCCTCATGCCCTCATCCCCCATTAGTTTTGATATTCTAAGACGTTTTCCACATTAGTTTTGGTGATTTTAAGACCTTTCGCCCCATTGTTGTCAACATTTTAGACCTTTTGTGCCATTTAGGTATCGACTATGTCCTAGTGAGCGATAGTGAGCCTGAAAATTGAGAAGGAACCGGCCTTCGACCGGGTAATTTTTACCGAACAATGTATACATTTATTTCGAAGGGGGGGTCAAGGGGGTGTTTTTGTAAAGCTGGATGGAGGTCTAGGAACGAAAATCAAATATGTAATGACGCATAATAAGTCAATCGAGCAATAAATAAACTCTTCCCCTTAACCCCTTCGGTACCGGCGACTTTTTTTGTATTTTATTGTAGCTATATTTAGACGATTTTGTGCTGTTTAAGAAGGATATGAGTAAAAAGGGAGATAGTTCGAAGACTTTAAATTACTGGAAGCTATTATCACACTGAATAAAATCGTTTAATAGTATTCAGAATAAAGTTAAAATGATGTGACCGGTACAGAAAGGGTTACAGTTGGCTATCAGCCAGAAACCTGTTGTAGTCGAGAGGTAAGTGTCGAACAAGGAAAAGATGGTTGAAAATATATTATTATTCAAGGTGGTGTCTTGGCAAGTACCCAAGCATGAGATGGAGGGGAACAACATGAAAATATATTGTAGAAGAAAGTGTTGGAGAATGTTGGGGTATCCCACACACATGCTCTCTCTCTCTCGCTCTCTCTCTCTCTCTCTCTCTCTCTCTCTCTCGCTCTCTCTCTCTCTCTCTCTCTCTCTCTCTCACACACACACCAAACCCACCACTCCCAAGTTTAAATATTATTCATGGCTTCTAAAATTCCGCGTTTGTTCAACTCCGAGAAAATCTGTTGGCCTCAAATGAACCCCGAATGTTATCCCGTTGTACCCAAAACTCTCTTCCAAAGGTAATTAAGTTACACCCCATTCTTAACATCAACCCTCCATTACAAACCCCAATGTACTTGAACAAATTAATGAAAGCATAATTATGGTCCTCCCTTGATTCGACCTCGGGACACCACACCCAGAACATAAGCACCTAAACCATTACACCACCAACACAGTATAACGTTGCCAGATTGTAAGCATTATAGAAACCAGACATTTGCTTGAAACGATGAAGGGAAGATGGGCCGTTGTTCTGGCCCCCCTTCTTCCTCTTGTTTAGCCCCATTAGTTTTCAGATTATAAGACGTTCGGCCCATTAGTTTGGCGATTTTAAGATCTTTCGTCCCATTTTGTTGTCAATTTTAATGCCTATCGTGCCATTAAGGTGTTGATTTTTTCCTGGCGAGTAATAGCGAACCTGTAATTATATGAGGAACCAGCCTTCGGCCGGGACATTTTTCTACCGTAAAATGTACAAATATATCTTGAAGGGGGGTCTAGGGGGGTCTAGGGGGGTCTAGGGAATTTATCTTGAAGGGGGGTCTAGGGGGTCTAGGGGGGTCTAGGGGGGTCTAGGGGAATTGTTTCCAAGTTTGATGGATGTCTAGCGAGGAAACTTAAAAATAAATGAATTAACCCCTTCCGTATCGGCGACGTCTTTTTCATTGCATTCTAGCTATAGTTAGACGATTTCGTTCAGCTTAGAAGGATTTGTGGTAGTAAAAAGGGTTAAGTGAATATCATTTGAAGCCTGATAATTGCTAGACGACCTTTATAAACTGATTAAACCGTCTAATAGTAGCCAGAATGAAGTTAACAGGACGGCGCCGGTACAGAAGTGGTTAATAGTCCATATAAGCAGCCACTGTCCCCTTAACAGAAATAAGGAAACAATATAATTATATGGTAGTTACGGACAAGGACAATCATGGTTCACATAACTACACAACAACAAAGAGGGAAGGAGACAGAAGAAGAAGAAGGCAAATACTGCTGTCCGTTCATTCTAGGTTGGACAGACATCTTAGCCTCTAACCTCTGTAACTCAAAAAGGGTAGGAGAAAATGAGCTGTCAATTTCCACACCTATTCCCTAGCCAAGTCTTCCAATGTGATAGAAACATTTGCTTGATTACTCTAGTCCTTTTTTAGTTACAGAGGTTAGAGTTTACGATTGATGCCCAACCTAGAATGAACGGACTATAGTGGAGAGAGATGAGAGTACGCTGAAAATGTGAGAGGAAACGAACGTCACGTAGAAGAAATACATTTAAATATATTGGATGAACGTACGTACTATCGAAATTAGAATTAAACAACACACCATTTACATTACCAAAACAAAATTACGGAAATAATACGAACACTGATATAATGATGACAAGAAGAGAGGAAAACGAAGGGACAAATGAGAAAGGGAATCATGCACATATCAAAATATATACTGATTTTAAAGGAAAGGTGTACGGTGCAAAACATAATATATCGATAACGAAGGCTTAGCTAAATGAATCCTCCATTACAAACCTCAATGCATCTAAATAAATTCATGAAAGCATATGGTCCAACCGGGATTCGAACTCAGGACACCACACCCAGAACATAAGCATCTAAACCATTACACCACCAACACATGAATCATGCAGTGGAGGAGAAAGAAAGTTAAATGGAAAATGTATGAGAGGATAAGCATTGGCCATTTGCCATTCATCGTTTTTTACATTTACCAGTTCTTCAGCTTCACTAACTTCCATATTATTATCATTGCCATACACTGCGACAGCACATGATGCGATCATCTGTTTTGCCGTCTTCCCATTCATTAACCCTTTCCTTACCGACGGCGTACGCTACTTTCTTGTTTTAGTCTAGTTATGTTAAAAGGATTTATGCAGCTAAGGAAGGATCGGTGGGAGTTACAAGAGTTACTTGAAATAGTCTGTACACTTTTAATTGGTACACGTCCGTCTTAATCTGAATAAAAACGTCAAATAATTGCTAAAACATAAGAAAAGACGTCCCCGGTATAGGAGTTAACAATTGTCATCCGTTGAATGTATATCATGAAGCCAAATATGACTATACATGGGAGGATTATAGGCTTTACAAGCCTATAAAAACGTCAAATAATTGCTAAAACATAAGAAAAGACGTCCCCGGTACAGGAGTTAACAATTGTCATCCGTTGAATGTATATCATGAAGCCAAATATGACTATACATGGGAGGATTATAGGCTTGTAAAGCATGGAGGAATAAGTATACGATATAAAATTATGCGATTATGGAGTGGAAAATTCATAGTGTTGTGAATATACACTGGACAAACTAAAACCATATAATTGTTTTAAAGACACGACCGTTTCGGCTCCTAAAGAAGGCTCACAAATATTAAGCTAGGTGGGGGTCTTGGGAACAAATTAAAAACCTCCCCTTAAATGTCCTGGGTTGAGTCTTGCAGCGATCCCACTCCATCACCACCTCCAACTTTCTTCATTTTATACCTCGGCGGAAAGTTTGGACCTCAAGAATGGCTATGGAAGGGGACTAGGATACGGACTCGTTACCAATCATTTAAGGGGAGCTGTGTCCTTTTCTGGACCCCCTTCTCCCTCATGTTTAGCCCCATCAGTTTTGACATTTTAAGATATTCGCCCCATTAGACCCTCTTCCAAGATAAATTTGTAAATTTTTCGATAGAAAAATGTCTCGACCGAAGGCCTGTTCCCCTTATTATAACAGGCTCGTTATTGCTCGCCAGAAAAACATCGACACCTATATTACACAAACAGTATTAATATTGACAAAGAAATGGAGCAAAAGGTCTTACAATCGCCAAACTAATGGGCGAAACATCATAACATATGAAAACTAAAGGGGCTAAACATGAGGAAGAAGGGGGACCAGAAAAACGACCCATCTCCATTTAAGATGGATGGTAGCGTATTACTATTTTCTTTCGCTGTCTATATTCTCATAATTGTCAAACCCATCTAATATATTTATACAGTATTATATGATATTAGTATTATAAACAACAAAACAAAGAAACAATACAAATAGAAACATAAAACAGTTGCTAGTTTGGGTTCGTGGGTGGGAGGTGGCAAAATGGACTACATACCAAGCACAACACAAGAATTATAACCACAAATATATTATAACAACAAAATAATAATTATAATAATAATAATAATAATAATAATACCCCTCACAATCTTCCTCTTAAATTTATATTCCTGTGGGCACACTCTTGTTTACTCTCCTCTCTCCGAGTTTCATGTTATTCTTGCAGACCAGATGTAAGCGTTAACCATTTTTGAATGAAATTGAAGAACAACAAAACATTTACACATCGAATATTTTTCGACATGCACATGGTATTAATATTATAGGTGGATAAAATGTTGAACGAAAAAGTATTTTCACAAAAGCATACACAAAGGTGTTCATGGGGTGAACAACTACACAACATACATAGGCAAATCAAACATGTATACATGTATACAGATTTGACAACTCGTTTGTAAAAATAATTGCAAGTTTGTATACCGGTATTGTAAGAGTTTAATAAATGAATGTGTGCATGCATTGTATTGTCAGTTGAGGTTTTTGGGATATGATGTTTAAGGGGAAATAGGCTGTTTTTGCTGGACACCCTTCTCCCTCATGCTTAGCCCCATTAGCTTCCATATTTTAGGACGTTCAGCCCATTAGTTTGACGATTTTAAGACGTTTCGCCCAATTTCTTTGTCAATATTAAGACCTTTCGTTCCCTTTAGGTGTCGATTTTTGTCCTGGTGAGCGATAGCGAGCCTGTAATTATGGAGGAACCGGCTTTCGGCCGTGACAAAATGTAGAAATTAATCTCGAAAGGGGATCTAATGGATGAATATTTAAGTTTGATGGAGGTCTAGGGATGAAACTAAAAAATATATAAATATATAAATAAATACACCCCCAAAAATAACCACTATCCCCTTAATGGAATAACAAGTTAATTGGAATAACAAAATACGATGCAACACAAAATAAACTTGTGTAATGTATGATATCTATGACAAACAAGGACTGCCTAGAATATGGTGGTTATTATGAACATGCCATAAAATGTTGCCAGAATATGGAGGGATGACAATAGAGGTAGTGAGGAATTAATTATAATGTAAAACTTGCAAAACAAACAAATAAAAACGGGAGTGACACAATACAAAGGCAAAAGGCCAAGAGTGAGAGCAGTGGAAATGAATTACCGGTACTTAAGAAGTGCGTGCGGAGTTACATGGAGGGATAGACAGACTAATGAAGAAGTAAGAAGGTGGTGTGGTGTGGAGGTAGATGTGCTGGAAAGTGTGAACAGGAACAACTTGAGATGGTTCGGCCATATGGAGCGTATGGAAAGCGAGAGAATGACCACGAGGGTGGACGAGAGCGAGGTGGAGGAACAGAGAGGGAGAGGTAGACCGAAGGAGAGGTGGAAGGATGGAGTGAGGACGTATATGAACGAAGGCGATGCTGGTTGGGGGGAGGGGCGTCGACTGACTGGGGACAGAGGTGCATGGAGGCGGTTCGTTCGTGGCCACCCCTTCGGGAATCACGGCGTCGGGCAATAGATAGAGATAGAAAATCATTATGTGGAAAAAATAAGGGAATGATATCAGTAAATACAAATAAAATATACAAGTATATGATACATCGCGATGGAAAATTATATTGTTCGGGAAATTCGAAACGGTGGATTCGAATTTATATCTGAGAAATACATTTAATTGTAGACTGTGGAACTTGAACCTCAATACTTAACACATTGAAGGAAGATGGAACGAAGGCTTGAACAAGAGAGAGTCAGATACAGTGAGTTGGATGTGCGTGTTTGGTTCTATAAATCTTTGCAGGAACTTGTAAGAATATACAGTTTCTCTCTCTCTCTCTATATATATATATATATATATATATATATATATATATATATATATATATACAGTATATACAGTATATATATATATATATATATATATATATATATATATATATATAAATAAATATATACTGTATATATATATATATATATATATATATATATATATATATATATATGTATATACAGTATATATATATATATATATATATATTATATATATATATATATATATATATATATATATATATATATATATATATATATATATATATATATATTCTCTTTTAAATTAGACGAGGTTAAAAGCAATAGCAGTTTCAGCATTCAGGATTTTATTGTTACAGCTTTCAATAGTTCTAACAATTTTCCTCTGGGGTTCAGAGATAAGGTACAACAGGTTAGCAAAATTCATAGTGGATCCAACGTTTCACAAGTAAACATCTTGCATCTTCAGGGATTGGAGAGGTAATGGTTAGAATAGAATGAATGAATGAATGAATATAGAAAAGGTGGGTGAGGGTGAAAGAAGGGAAGTTTTTATTGGTTAAGTAGGAGAGACAGTGATAATAGTGGGAGAAATAGGGTGTCGGGGCTTGACCCAACGTGCGTGAGTTGAATAATTGAGCTGGGGTTGAGTTGATTTAGTTGGAGAAGTTACTTTAGTGATTCAGGATGGCTTGCCAAGAAGGGGGCAAGGGATGGGGAGCAAGTTAATTTTGGATGGTATAAGATCGAAAGTGCTTGCATGTTTTGGGGTTGTATTTTTGGGTGGTAGTATTCGAAAATGGTATAGGGGGAGGTAATTTTGGGTGGCATTGAGTCAAAAGGGGTACTGCTGGGGAAGTCTGTCAGTGGCAGAACCTGTAAGAAGGCTGTACTGTTATTATTATAGGAGTTACGTTAAAAGGTTGTTGTCTTGTACTTTGTCTGTGAAATTATACATTTTAATGGGAAGTGAAGCTAGGAATCTAGGTCAGGAGTGGTAGGGAGGCTGGACTGTGGACGAGCCGGCATGACCCACCTCCTCTACCAATCCTGATTTTAAGTGAATATTGGAATGGGTGCCTCTCTGTTGTTGGGGTGAAGGAGGTTTGACATGGGGCGGTGTAAAATTATGTTGAAAATTTGGATGAAGTTATCATGAAAGGTCTCAAGTTTTATAATTTGTTTTTCTGCTAATTGCTGCCAATAAGTATTTAGAGGGGGGATGTGGGCTAGATTGTGAAGATGTTGTGCCGTCTGGAACTCATACCACTGAGTCCCGAACATCCACCTCAGTGCTTTATTTTGTATTCTTTGATATTTTAGTTGGTTGGTAGGGGCCGAAAGTGAAATGCTGAGTGGGACGTAGCACAAAAGAGGTCTTATAAGTGCTTTGTATAAGTGAAGCTTGGTTTTTATTGAGGCATTTCTGAAACGATAGATGGTTTGTAGTGATTTTGATGCAATGGCAATGGAAGTTTGTGCTTGTTTGTGGAATCGGATGTTTTTGTCGAATGTGAGGCCGAGTACTTTGTTGTGGAAGAGACATTTATTTGTGTGCGGTTAGGGACAGGTGCTCGGGAGTTCTGGAATAAGGGTCTTGGGCGGAGATGTCCCTTGGCAAAGTATGTGACGTGTGATTTTTGAGGATGAGCCTGAATCCGCCATTTTTGCTCCCATTGTGCTACTTTGTCAAGTTCTCTTTGAGCTTTGTTTGTCAATGCGTCTATTGTGTCTGCTCTTATTATTTGCGTCACATCGTCTGCGTACATTACTGTGAGAGAGTCATTGGGGGTGGGGTTGGGAAAGTCATTTGTGTATAGGATGTAGAGGGTAGGAGCGAGCACTGAGCCTTGAGGTACGCCTGCGTTTAGTGGAAATGAATCTGAATAAAGATTAGAAAACTTAATTTTGGCTGTTCTATTATCCAAAAAGTTGCAGAGAAGTTTCTGAGTAATTAATGGGAAGTTGAAATTTTCGCAGATTTTGTACTTCAAGCCTTCGTGCCACACTGTGTCAAAAGCTCGTTTTATGTCTTTTGTAATTAAGGCTGTCTTGTTTTTTCGTCTGGACTGTTTGTTTATGTGAAGGTAGTTTGTGATAATGTTTAGTGCTTCTTGTGTCGATCTGTGTTGTCTAAAACCAAATTGCATGTTCGTGAGGAGTCCTTCGTCTTCGAGAAATAGTCTGAGTCGGTGGTTTATGATACGTTCTAGAGTCTTCCCAAGAGTCTCAAGTAGACTAATGGGTCTGTAGTTTAGTGGTTTAGTCTTGTCTTGGTTTTTCTTGGGAATGAGGATAATGGTCGCTGTCTTGAAGCAGACGGGAAAGTAGCCTGATGCCAGGATGGCGTTGTAGAGGCGAGTGAGTGCTGTTATGAAAGTGTTAGGTAGGTGCTTTACAAGGTGGTGATTAATACCCGTGGCACCAGGCGCCTTTCTCCGTGCTTTAGACAGGATGAATTTGACTTCGTCTGGCACAATGGGAGCAGTGAGTATGTTTTGAGGGTCAAGTGTGTTTAGGTTAATGTGTGTGTCATGGGAGATGTTGTCAGGGATGGTAGTGAGATGTTGTTCTATATTGCGGATGTGTTGTTCGGCAGGCCTTTCAATGGGGTGTGGGTGGTATACTTGTTGCCATGTCTGTTTAAATGTATCTGTGATAGCCCTAGGATCAGAATAGGGACAATGCATCTTATTTATACAAAATTTGAGGATCAAGTAGAGGGAGGTGGGCGGAGCTACTGGGTGTGTGGTGGCTGTTCATTGGTGGAAGGTAGTCTATTCGCGAGACGGGCACTAAATCTTATCAGTGGTTGGTTGTTGGCTGTGGGTGGCTGTGATTGGTTGGTGTTGTCAGTTGTGTGCTGAGCGTGGAAGCGTAAGGAAGGGGGGCGCCAAAGCAAGCTCCTCAACAAACACCACTTCAAAGCCGCTAAACAACTAAAAGAGAACCCCAACATCATCATCCGACGAGCTGATAAGGCCTCCTGCCTTGTGATACATGGAAAAGAAGAATACCTACGGAAAATGGCCGACATTCATATAGTGAGGGCAATCGGTACTAAATAGGACAAAAATTGCTCACAAGGTGATACAAGCATAAAACTTTCCACAATAGTTCACAAAGACCTATTTTACAATTTCAGGGCAGGAGCCACCGAGATTTCAGTGTTGCATAGCAACGGTTGCTAGGCAAATCATTTTCCTTAGCAACCGGCAGCAACAATGCAGTTTCTGGAAAACTGTGAGGTGCTATGGTTTTTTCTCAACTCCTTGTTCTAAAAAACATGTAGCATTGCATTTGGAGATCATATACAAGAATTATGTGGCATAAAATCCAATTTAGGGCAAGTCAGGCTATAAAAATGCCACTCCTAAAGCTTCAGACACTGTTGTCACAGTCACTTTTGCATTTGCAGTAGGCTGTTCATTTTAGATGCGCATCAACACATTTGCAGTCTGTGCATCCTCCTCGGCAAGAACACTTCAGTAATTCTGGGCAGGTTGCACTGGCTTCGGGCAAGTTAGACCACAGAGGCCTCCACTTTTCTGGGCAAGTCCATCCCCACTCACTTGGAGAGGGCAACTGTCGTTCTGGCACCGTGGTGCAGCCCCAGTGGTGCCCACCTTGTAGTACTGCCCTCTTCATGTGTTGCTGTAGAGCAGCCTTGGTTGGAGGTAGACATGATATCTGACGTCCTTTGTGGATGAACAGATTCTTTCTGACTTCATTGATGGAACGAGAAGTTGCTGTCCTGTCATAGAGTCGAATGGTGAAGTACTCCAGAGAAGCCTCAGTCGCTTCACCAATTTGTTCAGGTGCATTGTGCAGCTCATAGAATGTCGCAGTAAATTCATCATGTGCCTCCCACACTTTCCATGCAGTCTTCTTTCCCACCTGGACCAGATGGGACACGGTATCACAACCTGTATAAGCATGGAACACAGGCAGTGCCAAGGATCTTTCTGTGCCAAGTGAAGCACATATTTCATGAGCTGGGATGTACCTAAAGTCCTTTCCACAACCAAAGGCAATCCA
Source organism: Paralithodes platypus (assembly GCA_032716605.1). Lineage (NCBI taxonomy): Eukaryota > Metazoa > Arthropoda > Malacostraca > Decapoda > Lithodidae > Paralithodes > Paralithodes platypus. The sequence continues at coordinate 17,005,291 of CM064566.1, forward strand.
GAGTTCTATCTGCTGTCTCTGAGCCAGCTGCTGTACGACTGCCACTGCCAATACTACCACGTCAGTGTCCACAGTTCGAACAAGGATCTTGTGGAAGCCCTGCATAACAGCATCACTGACATGCACCATGATCCTCGAGTCTGCCTCCTCATGGTTGCAGGGAGCAATGTTGCTGGTGTCTCGTGTAGGTAAGCATAGCACATTGGCACCATCAGTAACAATGAGAGTCTGGTCTCCTGATGCATTTTCCAGCAGTTCCTTGTTCAGGAATGTACACAGGTCTGTCTTGTTGTTGGCCAAGCGAAGGAACTGCTGCCAGTTCTTTGGTGTTGGGCTAGACGCCCCAACTCGTCTGCGCTGAATAGGACCAGTGACACGTTGTTCTCTTGTCTGTGACTTGAGGCTGTTATCGAAGTACTGGTCCCAGACAACATCCACTCTCAGAGCCTGACTTTGAGTATTGTTTATGTATGGAAGAAAGACCTTGGCAGCATAGTCTCCAAATGTCTTGCAGCCCTCAGGTCTAAGAAAGTGAACAAGTGCCGCACCATCCATGATTCGCACTTCAGTCTCTGGTGTCACATCATTTGATGACCCTACTTTCTTTTCAAGACATTCTATGAGATCAGACTTCTTCCCTGGACATAGCTGCCCATAGGCAGACAGAGATGGAGGAAATGGGAGGTTTTCATGATTGAAGAAATTGTTCAAGTCACCTTTCCTTGTCTGACATGCAACATACAGACTTGCAAACAGAGAAGATTCACTTTTGAGGAGACTGACTTTGTCCCCTGATTTGTTTGATCGTTTGCCTTGGACATTGAACAGTACCACCTTGCTCCTGGTAATTGTTGCTGTGATTGGCTTAGTATTTGTTCTGAGCCGCTCTTCCACAAATGTTGCATACTGCTCCTGACCCTTTGATGCGAGAGTGGTTAGACACTCGACTGACTGCTCATCCATGATGTCCTTTGTATGGAGTCTGAGAAGGTCCTGCCCTTCCTCCTCAAATGGGCTCCCCATGTTCTCCATTACACTAACTACCGCCTGAACCTGTCCAGCAAACAACTTCTGGGTTGACCGGGTTTGTTCATGATGGTTTCTTTGCCCAGAACTTTGTTGTTTCCCTACCATGGTCGCTTCAAACTCAGAAATTACTCAGACAAGTTCTGGTCCTGCCACTGCCCATCTCAAGAGGGAGTTTGCATCCTGGGTAAGCCCGATGATTCCGCCTTCATCCTTCATTACTCCATTGTTTTGTTCATGGCAGTGATCGACAGCAATGAGGGAGAATTTTCTCTGGGATTTTGCCACAACAAACTTGCCTTGCTGAAATTCTTTGGCAACATCTGGATGAGTGTGAGATAGACTGCTCATGTCACGCACATGTACGGACATCCAACGTGCGTAGTGGGTGTGGTTGAGACTGAAGAACCAAGGTGTCAATTTCTTCAATGTATCCACATACAAATCAATGTCACCAGTACGTAGTGATCGCACAAATGTGAACAAGAGAAGTTCCAGCTCTAGACTCGTATGCCAGTACATGAACTGAGGACTTTCAGCTTTTCGCCGTTCACACCATGTGCTGAAAGTATCTGTGGATTCTTCGGAATTGTTTGCAACATATCCATCATAAGCCTTCTTGAGAAGGATGTACAATGCACATGCAGTGACTTGGTGAGCATGACGGGTTCGAGTCACATGTGATGCCTTCAGGAAGGACTCAGCAATGCCTGGTGTGGCAACATCAGCCTCCTGGAGAACTTCCACCCAACCACTTCCATCAAGCCAATGACCCAAAGCTTTCAAGCCTGTCATTTCAGTGTGTAAGCATTACAAACTTGTCCTCACCATACAGTTCGGACATATTCCATTGCAGCTTCTTCAGTGTAGCATACAGAGGTTGGTCCCCACTAATCACTGGAGTCTGGCCAGGGTTGAGGTGATGAACTGCTGACTTCACCACTTCACTCTATTATATAGATATATATGCTTTTATACATCTTTTGAACCATTTTAGGAGTGAATATAGGAAAATAAATAAAAGTACAAAGTCATAACACTTCATAGTAGTTCAGAAACTGCATCGTTGCTGCCGGTTGCTAAGGAAAATGCTTTGCCTAGCAACCGTTGCTATGCAATACAGAAATCTCAGTGGCTCCTGCTCTGAAATTGTAAAGTAGGTCCTTGTGAACATTTCCGGGAAGTTTCATGCTTGTATCACCTTGTGAGCAATTCTTGCACCCATTTCCTTGACTTATTAGTGATAAGAACAAATTTAAAAGGATCACTCGCAACCCTACTGACGAAATAAAAAGGAAAGCCAACACCACCATCACTGCTATCAACGCCAAAGCCGGTGGCGTACACCTGAAGAAACTCATCGGCGAATTCACCCCAGGTTATGCTTACGGTACTATAAAAACCCACAAACCTGGAAACCCCCTCCGCCCCATCATATAACAGATCCCTACTGCTACCTACCAGACCGCCAAGGCCCTGAACAAACTCCTCACCCCTTTTGTTCCACGGCAATACAACCTCAACTCTGCTTATGACTTCCTAGAAATTCTACGAGATGCCCCCCCAGCTAACGACCACATCATCGCCTCCCTCGACGTAGAGAGTCTGTTTACCAACGTGCCCGTTGACAAGACCATAGATTTTATCCTACGTCGAGTTTACCACTGCCCTAATAAGCCCCCTCTGGACATCCCGGAGAAGGCCCTGAAGACCCTCTTGGAACTATGTACCAAGGAGTCCCCTTTCCTCTGCCCCCGCGGGAATATGTACCAGCAAATCGACGGTGTAGCGATGGGAAGCCCCCTGGGGGTCCTGTTCGCCAATTTCTTCATGGGAACTATCGAAGAGGAACTCCTGGCTGCCCACCGGCCCACTGTCTACTGCAGGTACATCGATGATATCTTCGTGCGGGTGAAGGACCTGGGCGAACTCAGGGACCTCCAGCAGCGCTTCATGGCCCTCCGGACTCAACTTCACATACGAAGAAACCACCGATGGACATCTACCCTTCCTCGACCTCCTTGTCTCCCTCCACGACCACGGCTTCAAAACTACCGTGTACACCAAACCTACTAACAATGGCCAATGTCTTAATGGGGAAAGTGAATGCCCTAAACGATACCTACAGTCCACCATCGCTGCCTATGTCAGGAGAGCCCTCACCCATTGCACCACCTGGAATGACACACACAATGAACTGGAAAGGCTCACCCAGATCCTAGTCAACAATGGGTATTCCAACACTGACATCACCAATGCCATCAACCACCACCTAGAAAAATGGTACTAACAAGACCCCCCTAGCACCAACCCGGCCAATGACATAATTTTTTTTTACAGAAACTATATGTCTTCCGACCACACAACAGACGAATCCATTATGAAAGAAATAATTAACAAAAACGTCCTCCCCACCAACCCTGACAATAAAATCAAACTCATTATTTACTACAAATCTCCTAAGACCTCCAACCTTGTCCTCCGTAACCGCCCCATTTCCACCAACAACCAACCGAAAGACGATCATGTGATATACCAGCATATTTGCACCTCTGGGAACTGTGGACCCCTATCCTATATTGGAATGACACAGACTCGCCTTTCCCGTCGACTAACCCTCCACCTTCAATCTGGCGCTATAAAAGATCACTATCAAGCCCCCCACCATCTTGCCCTAACTCGCGCCGACCTAGACAAACAAACCACCATACTCTACAAAGAATCAGACCCCAGAAGACTAGCTATTTTAGAAGCTCTATACATCCAAACACTCAACCCCAGCATCAACAACCAAACACAAGACCTTCAAATTCTTCCTTCAGGCAAGCGCTACAGGCATGCTACCCCCCCCCTCCTCTCGCCCCACGCCCCCCTTCCTTACGCTTCCACGCTCAGCACACAACTGACAAGACTGACAACTGACACACTAAGATCAAAACTGTGCTTGACAACTTGATGCAATCATTTACATTATTGGCATCCTAAAAAAGAGCATCAAGCTTATCAATAATCTAAATCTAAATAATATATATATAATACAAACATAATCCAACTGTATTGCTCCTAGGGACTCACGATTTCTTGTATCATGATTTATTCTTATCAATGAATGTAAGGCCGTCGATTAAGTGGCTAGTGGCTGTGTTTTTGGTCTATTAATTCAATTATTAATTATTTATTTATTTCATCGCTAGACCTCCATCAAGCTTAGAAAAACACCTCCCAGACCCGACTTCAAGATAAATTTGTACATTTTCTGTTTAAAATAATGTCCCGGCAGAAGGCCAGTTACTCTTCAAATTACAGGCTCGCTATCGCTCTCCAGGTGTTGATATTTTCATGGCTCGCGATATCAACACCTAGATGGCACGAAAGGTCTTACCATTGACAATTAAATTAGGCAAATAGTCTTAAAATCGCCAAACTAATGGGCCAAACGTCATTAAATCTCAAAACTAATAGGGTTAAACAAGAGGGAGAAACGGGGACCAGAAAAACGGTCCATCTCCCCTTAATACATATATCATGATTTATTGTGGTGCTATAGCACTGAGTTACAAAGAGAGGAATGTGTGGCTTTGATGGATTGGTGATTGATGCAAATAGTTAGTGAGGTAATGGGAGAGCTAGAAATTATGTTATGTTGATGTTTTTTCCCTCACACACACACACACACACAGATACGATCTAATGTACCAATACTTCTCTCTCTCTCTCTCTCTCTCCTTTCCTTCAACTTTGCTTTTCTATCGGGTATGCCATCTCTACTAGAATTAAGTCCTGACCACCTCGTTTGGATCGTAAGGTCTGTGTGGCCAGCCCATCTATGTAAATCTCTCTCTCTCTCTCTTTCTCTCTGTTCCTCGTATCCTCACAGTGCCTAGCAGAGAATATATTAAGGGGAGATGGGTCGTTTTTCCGATCCCCTTTCTCCCTCGTGTTAAGCCCCATTGGTTTTGAGATTGTAAGACGTTCGACCCATTAGTTTGGCGATTCTAACACCTTTAGCTCTATTTTGTTGTCAAATTTAAGACGTATCGTGCCATGTAGGTGTCGATTTTTTACTGACGAGCGATAGCGAGCCTGTAATTATAAGAGGAACCGGTCTTCGGCCGGGACATTATCTTACCGAAAAATTTATACATTTATCTTGAGGGGGGGGGGGGGGGGGTTTATCGGTTTTTATTTTCCTAAGTTTGATGTAGGTCTCGCGAAGAAACTAAGAAATAAGGGAACATTTGAATTAATAGAAAAAATAAATAAAAAAGCGGCCCATCTCCCCTTAAGCCCCATGCAAGGCTCAATCTGGTGTTCTCACTTTCTGGCTTCAGTTATTCATGTCTCTTCTCCTTCTCCATATCTCCTCCTCTCAGCTCGTCCTTGACCGCTCTCGTATTCATATCCTGAGCTATGAAAGGCTTGGGAAGAGTAGTGCATGTACAGTTGACCAAATAAGTCGTGTCACCGCTGGCATTATGTTTTGCTTGCTGTACTGTAGGCTATATTAATGTCAGATGTTGAATAGGATGTGTAAAGATAGGAACATGTTTGTTTATCTCACTCAAAACGATGAAGTATTGCTTAGATAGTGATGATACCAATTACTGATCGAAATATACTTGGTGCCGCGACATCACTTATTTGGCCAACTGTACAATATCCTTAGTCGCGATCCTCTGCAACCAATATCTCATATTTTAACCCCCTTGAACAAAAAGCTGCGAATAACTGTATACTATATATATATATATATATATGTTTCTAGTCTCTCAGTGGGGATCGAACCATCGACCATCAGAACGATAGCCGACGCTTAGACGCTTAGACTGCCGTGGTGTAATTGATTAAGCGTCGGCTATCGTTCTGATGGTCGATGGTTCGATCCCCACTGAGAGACTAGAAACATTTAGTGGCTCACGTGTATTTGTGATATATTCTCAATATTTGTAACTCTCATGCTTTGTGGGTTAGAATTAAATGAAATCAATTTCAACCCGAGTTGCGTCGGGACACTCAAAAATCCGTGTATGGTATTCTGGAAATGGATCCTACAACTAGGTTTGAATTGAAATATATTCGCCTAGTGGGTTTCCCTTCTCCCTAACATAAATAGGATAGAAGGCTGAGTGTCTTTTAGACTGCCGTGGTGTAATTGATTAAGCGTCGGCTATCGTTCTGATGGTCGATGGTTCGATCCCCACTGAGAGACTAGAAACATTTAGTGGCTCACGTGTATTTGTGATATATTCTCAATATTTGTAACTCTCATGCTTTGTGGGTTAGAATTAAATGAAATCAATTTCAACCCGAGTTGCGTCGGGACACTCAAAAATCCGTGTATGGTATTCTGGAAATATGGATCCTACAACTAGGTTTGAATTGAAATATATTCGCCTAGTGGGTTTCCCTTCTCCCTAACATAAATAGGATAGAAGGCTGAGTGTCTTTTATACTGCTGTGGTGTAATTGATTAAGCGTCGGCTATCGTTCTGATGGTCGATGGTTCGATCCCCACTGAGAGACTAGAAACATTTAGTGGCTCACGTGTATTTGTGATATATTCTCAATATATATATATATATATATATATATATATATATATACAGTATATAATAATATATATATATATATATATATATATATATTTTTTTTTTTTTTTTTTTTTTTTCCCAGACTAGAATTTGTAGGTGGGATACCTTGTATGCTGAAGAATAAAGTGTTTTCTACCGGACATGGAATATAAAATGTGTGAAAACTGATATTAGTAAAACATATTGTGACGCTCCTGCATAGTAGCCACGTGCGGGCATGCGCGAGTGTCGGCTGCCCAGCCGTTTAGAAACCGGCTGGCTGCAGCCGGCCGGCCGGCTTTTCCTTAGTACATAGCCTACGACAATGTAACTAATGTCTGGGATATTCTTATGTTGTTTCACAGCTTGAAGCTGCCCTTATTCTTAACCAACACATCTTAGTATATTTTATTCTCGATAGTTGATTGTTTCATTATAATATATAAGATGTAAGTCTAGTGAGAGTGGGAGGAGACGAGCGGGAGAGAGAGACCGGCTGGGGGACGTTGCTTTGCGCGGGCGCGGAATAGACTAGCTTGGGACGAGCCTGGACCCAGATTCACTAACGGTCGTACGATCCGAAAACTCCCTTACCGTTCCCTTACGTCTCAACGCTGGTATTCACGAAGCGTCGTAGCGGCCATCTTTGATCGTAGGAAGCTCCTAAAATCCCCTTTCGCAAAGGGTGGTCCAGACCAAGGTTAAGAGATACAACAGGTTGGAGCATGGGGTCACTCAAACTCGTACCCGCTCGCGCATGACGTCACAATGAAGGAAGGGTCAGAGGTCACTCGGCTGTATACACTTCATTCTCAAAGGAGCAGCCGAGCCAGCACTATCCTCCGTTTTCTTTGACTTCATACCGTGATGCTATAACTACTGTATAATGCCGTGTGAAAGTGTAGCTCTTCTATTTTAACTAAACAAAATGCCTATGTATTGTCAAGTTGCTGGATGCAAGTCGATATTTATCAAAGGAAGTAACATAGCATTCCATACATTTCCCAAAGATGAAACACTGCGGTCAAAATGGAGTAATCTAAGTGGGAAAAAAGGCTGTATTATTTCACCAACAGCAAGGATCTGCACTAAACATTTTGAATCCTCAGCTTTCGAAAGACACTTGAAATACGAACTGCTTGGACTACCAGTACCTTACAGCCAAATAAGATTCAAACCTGGAGCATTACCAACTCTGCATTTGCCTGCCCAGGCTGCCTCTGAAAGCGAGTCCAAGAGAGGCCGAAAGCGAGTTCGAGATGACGACGACACCAAAGTGACTGAGCAACAAACAAACCGTGATGCAAGTGACCAAAATAATCTACAAGATGATGCAACCGTGAACACCGACGCACCATTGAAAGAAATAGGTGAGTTTATACCTGTGCTATATATATATATATATATATATGAGAACATAAGAAATGGGAGTCTGCAGAGAGCAGATTGGCTCACACAAGGCAGATGCCTAATTTTATCTTGAAGCCCACACTGTCCTTACATCTAGAATTATTTGTATGTATGTGTGTATACCGCTATATAAAAAGTTCAGATTATGCTGTTCAAATTTGATGTCCTCATTACAGAATGGACATAGTTTATTTGGAGTCAGTAGGCTACAACGAAGAATGACCAAAATTATCCATAATATTAATTATCCATAGAAAGGTTGAATAAATTAGGCTTGCACTCGTTACAGAGGCCCATCTCGTCCACATGCCTATCTAATTTGATCTTAAAGCTCTCTATCATTCTTGATCTCACTATAGCACTTGGTAACCTATTCCACATATCTACAACTCTGTTACCAAACTAATATTTGCCTATATCTTTTCTGAAACGAAATGTATCTAATTTGAAAACATTTGTTGGAGTTCTTTCGTTATCACTGAGCTTTAGTACATTGTTCATGTCCCCTCTATTAATCCCACTACGTGACTAACCCCCTTGAACACTTCTAGCAAATCCCCTCTAACTATGCGTCTTTTTAACCAATGAACATAAGAACATAAGAAAATGGGAGTCTGCAAAACGCCGATCGGCCCACACAAGGCAGATCCCTGTCACACCCAACCCCAATTACCTAAGAACATAAGATCACGGGAAACTGCATATGGCCATGCGGCCCACATGAGGCAGCTCCCATTCACACCCAGCCCATATCAGCCATATGGGAGCCTAATTAAGCCTAATGTAAGCCTAATTTCTTCAACCTTGCTTCATCTGGAAGATTTCTAATACTATGGATTATTTTTGTCCTTCTACGTTGTACTCTCTCCAAGGAATCATTCTGTAATTAAAATTTAACAGCATATATAAGAAAAGAACATACGAAAATTTGAGTCTGCAGAGAGCCGAATGACCCACACAAGGCCCATATATATATATATATATTTTGGCAGGGGGGTTATAAAAAGTAGTTATACTATACCTGTGACTAGATATTGTAGTTATACATATTACATTTATATCAGTTTGGTACTAGGGCGCATGTTGCTAGAGAGAGAGAGAACTGCGTTTCAGAAAAGATATAGGCAAATACTGGTTTGGTAACATGAGGCGTAACATGGCCGCATGAGGCCCGCATATTGGAGTTAGACACCCCTGTGGTCTAGTAGCAGCAGTTTGGCTGGCAGGCGAGCGTTTTTCTATCTTTCTTTCTCTCGTCCAGCATTGTGACGTCAGCAGGCTGCGCGTGCGCCAACCTGTTGTATCTCTTAACCTTGGTCCAGACCACCCTTACATGAATTTGACCCGTATATAGGTACACAAATATCGATAACACAACCCACGACCATAACAAATTCGTCTGCAGTATAGCTCTTTATGACACACTAAGTCATTATTGAGGCAATAATAGCGCAATATGATTGTTAACTTGTGTTTACAACACCATTAAGGCATTTAATACAAAGTATGAATATATTTGTATCCTTAATGTCTTATGACAGGCCAAATAAAGCTATGAATAACCTACATATGCCAGCCTAGACCTAGTCAAGGTTAATTGATGCACAAATTCATGTGTTGCGACAACACGACAACACGTAGCCTACCATTAGTAGATTTTAACCCTCATTTATTGCGGAAATGTTTTATTCCAACTCCCCACCACCTCTGAGTTAGATTAGGGTAGCCTATTCCTCAACAAATTTGAAAGTATCACAGGAACAAAATGATGAAAAGAAATACCCTAGGCCTAGCCTAAAAAATGAATAAATAATAAACGCTGTGTGAATAATTTTGTTTAGCCTAGCCTAGGCTATAACCTAGGTTTATTTTGAAAAAGTTAGGGCTATTTAGGCTAGACAAGTTAGGCCTATGTATGGTATTTTGGTTAGGCTAGCAATGCCTAGCTGGGTTAGATTAGGGTAGCCTATTTCCTCAACAAATTTGAAAGTATCACAGGAACAAAATGATGAAAAGAATTACCCTAGGCCTAGCCTAAACAATGAATAAATAATAAACGCTGTGTGAATAATTTTGTTTAGCCTAGCCTAGGCTATAACCTAGGTTTATTTTGAAAAAGTTAGGGCTATTTAGGCTAGACAAGTTAGGCCTATGTATGGTCTTTTGGTTAGGCTAGCAATGCCTAGCGGGGTTAGATTAGGGTAGCCTATTTCCTCAACAAATTTGAAAGTATCACAGGAAAAAAATTATGAAAAGAATTACCCTAGGCATAGTCTAAACAAAAAATAATTGGCTAGCCTATATGGTGTTGTGAATATTTTTGTTTAGCCTAGGCTAGGATATAACCTGAGTTTATTTTGAAAAAGTTAGGGCTATTTAGGCTAGAAAAGTTAGGCCTACGTATGGTATTTTGGTTAGGCTAGCAATGCCTAGCTTGGTGTAGCCTAAGCATGGTAAAGAGGAAGCCTAGCAGGTTAAGATGGTGTTTGCAGGCATACCGTCCTCATTGTTAACTAGCTATTATTAGTCCCATGCTGGTAATATATTTGATGATGGCAATAAGTCATCGGAGGTGAGGGGGACAAAGCCCCCCTCAACCTATCATTATTTCCCATGGCCATCTGTTGGATAATAGATTGAGGAGGCCTATGCTAGGCCTATTTTGAAAAGGTAGATAGACCTTGAGGTGTTGTGAATACAAAAAATTACCCTAGGCCTATTTTGAAAAATTAGGCCTAGGCTAAGTCTGGCATTTTGGCTTGGCTAGAACTGCCTGTGTAGGCAGACATAGTAAAGTCTGGCAGTTTGGTTTGGCTCGCCCTGTCTAGGTGTAGACATGGTAAAGTAGAACAATATACTGTGGTTAAGGTATAAATAATACACTCCCAACTAGCCTAACATATGATTATCAATGATCAATCCGTCGAAAATCCTTTAACTTGGGCCACTAACAGGTTTCCCTGTAGCCTAGCTAGGCTAATTTCTTATCATCAATTCACAAGATATTCTATTCTTTTTCATGCTGGCTGTGGTGGATCGAATTAGCCATGCTAAACAATGACAAACTCATAAATTAAAGTATATTAGGTTCTTCTTGGCGCTTCAGTCATGTGGGTGACATATTGTTTATTTACAAAGGCCAAGCGCCTGATTGGTCAAGAGAAGCCTTGGTGAAAATAACCGAAAGGGAGCCTTAACTTCCGTAAGGGAGCTCAACGATGCGTTCGTGAATACACCTTCCGCACTCCCTTAGGAACGATCGTAGGTTGCTGTACGACATCGCACGCTACGACCGTTAGTGAATCTGGGTCCTGATGTTGACATTTGATCGCAACGTTAGGCTTAGTTTCGACTCACGCTAGGGGTAGAGGATTTTGACCCGGCAACGGTGTGAGTGTTGCCAAGCATGGGATGTATTTCGCATGCCTAGGGTGGGGTCCAGACAGATTCAAGACTCAGAGCTCACCTCACTGTCGTACCCTTCGGACCCCCTTGATATCTATCCCTCTCAACCCCACTTAGAAACTTTCTCTCTTACTTTGTATACCTTCTTTCCACTACTTCACCAATCTATTTAATTATCCCATCCCCTTGATAGACCTTATATCTATTATTGTATTAACAACGAGCTCTCAGATAATTAGATAGGATTTTGGGCCTTATGCAGAGATGTAATTGTTAATGAGACCTAGGAAGCTTTTTTGTTGTCTCATATTTGGTGGTTTCATGCTTGCTAGTGTGTTCTTGTGGCAGGTGAGCAGGGGCTAGACCGGAGGGGAGGCTTTTTGCGATCCTTTAAGTAAAGTCTGCTGGTGCGAGTCCTGTGGACCTGCACGACTTTACTAGGATACCCGTGGGAGTCTGGGGGCATTTTCTTGTCTGTGTGCCTGTGTGTCTAGTGTTGTGTTGTGTGAGGGTCCTTGCCTAGTCCACTCAGCACTGCGCTAGCACGCCTTGCGTTTGTTTTAGGGTCGCCAGGAGAGAGTCAGATACTTGGGATCTGAGTCTCTCAAGAGAGCACCCTTTCAATTAGAGTAATTTGGCGCACAGACTTGGGAACGTCCCTAGGCTAGAGCAGGTGGCTTAGCCCGGGTATCCGAAGCCTATATCCTTCCGGCTAGACCTCTGCCACCTGGCAGATTAACAGCTAGCGGTTTATTATATCTGTATGCTTGTTATTGTGCCACAGTTTACCGTCTTTGTGAGCATTGTGAGTCAGGGTGTGGCTTAGAGACTCTGTCCGAGCAGGCTTGCCTGACTAAGAGTGAGAAGCACCCTGTATGTGGTTATGTTGCGAGTGGCTGCCTTTATTTAATTATACCTATGCCATTATACACTGTAGGTCCTATCACTAGTATTTATTCCTGCTTATTAGTTAAGAGTTCTCTAAATCCGTAACGTACTTTCTTTGCTAAGCATCAGATCCTACAGTAGCCGCATGCAGTTTAGAAACCTGCATCTTGTCTACCTGTACGATGTTTTGAGGACTGTTTGCTTTCACCTTCTTTCACGCAGGGGTGATTAGTTGTATTAATTAACGTAACGTTAAATGTACTTTCTTCTAGTTTGTTATTAAATTGTTTCTGCAATTTAATTCCGTTATCTATCTTTTCCTTGAAGCTTTAAGTCAACTTAATTGTGTGATCTTTTATATAGCCTGCTTGACTATCAGCAGTCTATAGTGCGTGCACCCTGTAACCGAGTCATAGGATACCTTGTTGTCCAGGCAGGACTCTTGACGGTTTAGGGTGGTTTGTTGCCTGGGTTTATAGATAAGGGTTTGATCTAGCGTTTTCCGTTGTTGCTTGTTGCCGCATACCTAGTCCAATAGAAAGAGCCCAGTGTTTATATATCCCAGGACGTAACAATATGTAGAATTGAAGAGGAACGTTTTCACGGAACTATTCAGTAACTGTTTACACAAAATAATACACTCAAGGCCATATTGTATACCTTAATTATTAAGGGCAGATTTACACTTGAGGGATTTTTTCTGGACCCCTTTCTCCCTCATGTTTAGCCCCATTGCTTTTGAGATTTTATTACATTCTCCCTATTTGTTTGGCGATTTTAAGAACTTTAGCCCCATTTCTTTCATATTTTAGACCTTTCGTGTCATTTATGTGTCGATTTTTTCCTGGCGAGCGATAGCGAGCCTACAATTTAAGAGGAACCGGCCTTTGGCCGGGATTTTTTTTTAACGAAAAATGTACAAATTTATTTTCAAAGGGGGTCTTGGAGGTGTAATTTTATATTGATGGAGGTCTAGGGAACAAATTAAAAACTACAGCCGAGTGTATGCCATAAAAATTACATCTGTTGGTCATACCTTTGGATACGAGAGTGTACAGCCAGAAGACAAAACGAACTTATACCTTGCTTCAAGTAGGTGGGGCAAAAATCGTGAACCCTAACCTCTGTAACTCAAATAAGGCTAGAACAAAAAGGTTGTACATTTCCACACCTATTCCCTGGCTGACTATTCTCCAATGGTAGACATTTTAGCTGGATTACTCTAATCGTTTGTGAGTTATAGAGGTTAACCCTTTGAGTACCAACGACGTGTGTTATATTTTATTCTACCTATATTTAGATGATATTGTGCAGCTAGGGAAGGGCCTGTGGTAGTTGTTGTTGTTCTCCAAGCTGCCTGGCCGAACAGCCCCAAGGCCCCGAGCAAGGCCAAGGCCATAACCGAGCGCCCCCACAGAACCCTCCCCGCCGACCACAATAAAGCCTGGGTGACCGAAGCCACTCCATGGCGGGGAGCTGAGAAGGGTGCGGAAATGCCCGGGAAACCAAAGCCCCACCCAGGGCTCTGTGTCCCTCAGCAATTATGAAGAGAAAGTTGAGGGGCAAGGGAAAAATGTGACGCTTTGGCTTCCAATCTTGGTAGATTGGGAGGTCAATCCACGTTAGAGACGCCGTCACTTGAGATCTAGAAAATATATAAGTAAAAGGAACAGGCAGAGTAAGCTATGGGTATGGCAGAGATTGCTCAGTTCTCACTCTGATAGACCATCCCATCACCACATGACTAGAACCCAATCCTCTCAGCATCAGCTAGGAAAGGCCCTAGAAAGCCGCCTTTGGCGGGGGGATAGCTCCTCTATTTCAACCCTTTTCGGGGTTGGGCACCCGCCGGGCCTGTGGTAGTTAGCATGGTTGGTTGAGATAGTTTGAAGCCTTATTATTGCTAGAGGTCCTTCCTAAGCTGAATACAATTGTCTAATAGTTGCCAGAATATGATGAAAAGGACGTCCCTGGTACTGTATGGGTTAATGTTCAAAGGTTTTGGCCTACTTATTTGGAACAGAGTATAGTATGTGATATTCGAAATACAGGATACGTAGAGGTGGGATTTTCTGCGAAGTATGTCAGTCATTTGATCAACATTCAGGAAGCAATCTCAATTACAGCATATCATAATAATATTCTGCTTTGTATTAGTGGGTAATTCGCCAAAGGATTATAGGAGTAAGAGGACTGGTAGAAATTGCTTAAGGGGGAGGTAGTTGCTTTTACGTCGTATTAGTTTTGAGATTGCAAGGCGTTCGTTCCATTAGTTTGCCGATTTTATGACCTTTCGCCCCATGTCTTTGTCGATATAAAAACCTTTCATGCCACTTAGGTGTCCATCTTTTCCTGGCTAGCAATAGCGAGCCTATAATTCTAGGAAGAATCGGCCTTCGACCGTGAAATATTTTACCGAGAAATGTACAAATAAATCTTGATGGAGGGTCTTGGGGTAGTGTTTTTTTAAGCTTGATGGAAGTCTAAGGAGGAAACTAAAAAGGATACTTAAAGGATACATATAATAGCAAATAAATATGCCCTTTATCTCCTGGTGTATGAACTGCATATGTCAGATGGATAAATAACTTTATAAACCAGACTGCAGTGTGGAGCTTATAAACAAACTCTAGGAACATTCTGAATTAATATTAAGTAAGATTAACACATTATTTTGGATTACTAATGAAGCGAGAATTTCGTTGATGTATGTGCAGTTAATTATCGTATAATGAACTATATATTTACATTACAGTATATTAATCAGGTCATGTTCAGGTAATATACAAGTGGTCCTATACATATTATACAGTGCTTTAATATGAGAGAAAGAGAGAGAGAGAGTGGGAGAGCAAGTAGGAGAGAGAGGTAAAAATGAGAGCGCATGAAAGTGGGCGAGAGAAAATTAGGAAAGTTAAAACGGCGACATCTTCGAAGGAGTAAAACAAAAATAACTCAGCTGAAATTTCGAGCTCATATTATCTTACTTTAATAACTGTTATTATGCAGACAATTTTAATCTGTCGTAAGACAAATATTTTTCGCAATAAATGCCATGCTACCAACATTTGAGAGTATCCTCTGCATATAAGATAGGAATTACATATTAATCAATACCATTATATTCCCTCGACTAACTAGCGAATATGTATGTGCACAATATATAGATAATGTGTAATTTAAAATGGACATGTGTGATACCAGGTGTTGCCAGGTTAGCTACCTACACGCAAGATCTATATGTATTTAGCTCCATCTATTCTAGAGGCACATTTTTACATCGAGCGGTATGAATTCTACCTATATTTTGGAGATTTGAGCCATTTTGAGTGATATTCTAGAAATGGTGGCATTATTCTAGCGATTATCGGCATTTACTTACGATCTAGCGGACTTGCTTTGGTAACCCTGGCGATAGCGTTTTTAAATTGCATTATAAAATATACAATTGATTTTATACGTGAATTTCGGTTACAAAGGCTAATATAGTTGTGTATAAATTCCTCTCTGTCTGATCACAATATTATCTTTATTCAGATTTCCAAGTCTATTATTATTATTATTATTATTATTATTATTATTATTATTATTATTAGTAGTAGTATTTGATTTTCGCATTTGCAGCTGATGTCCTCTATCGAATCACAGACATAAAAATGTGTTTGTGTCGAATTAAAGGTTTCATTAGACTAGTTAAGCTCGAGGTTTAACCGACTTAGTACCGGTGACGTCCTTTCCATTATATTCAGGCATTACGAGACGATTGTATTCAGCTAAGGAAGGACGTCTACCCATTAAATGGCTACAGACTATCCCAATAAATCCTATAAGCTATAACACGTATGGGGTCTGTACTCCTCGGAATGATCAAATTCAAGTCCAAAAATGCTTTATTAATGAGTATGTCCCGTTAATTTGTATCTTTTTTCATCTCCAAGTTATAAACATACAAGACTATAACAATGTATATACAAATCATATTAACCCCTTCTGTACCGACGACGTCTCTTTCATTATATTCCTGCTATTATTGGACGATTATATTCAGTTTATAAAGGGCATCCAGCAACTAACAGGCTTCGAACTATCTTACTTAACCGTTTTTACTACCACAGATCCTTCTTAAGCTGCACAAAATCGTTTAAATATAGCAAGACTCAAATTAAAAAGTAACGCCGGAACAGAAGGGGTTAAGAATACGCAGCACAATTCCTCACAATTAGCCTGAAAACTTAAGTATACAAAAACATGATGAACTGTACCGGTACATATGTGTTCATGTGAGAGATGATGATGTTGATGATGAATTCTGGTGTTGATGTTGGTCCTAGTGTATTGTGAGAGATAGTGATGTTGGTGTATTGTCAGAGATGTTGGTGATGGAGGTTCCTGTATTGTGAGAGATGGTGATGTTGGTGATGCTGATAAATTGTCAGAGATGGTGATGTTGGTCTTGGTATATTTTGAGAGATGGTGATGGAGGGCCTGGTGTATTGTGAGATATGTTGGTGAAGTTGGTCCTGGTGTATTCTGAGACATGGTGATGTTGGTGTATTGTCAAAAATGTTGGGGATGTTTTTAACGTTAGTCCTGGTGTATTGTGAGAGATAGTGATGTTGGTGATTGTATTATGAGAGATTTTGGTGATGTTGGTCCTCGTGTATTGTGAGAAATGGTGATGTTGGTGATATAGGTTCGTGTATTGCAAGAGATGGTGATGTTGGTGATGGAGGTTCGTGTATTGTGAGAGATGGTGATGTTGGTGATATAGGTTCGTGTATTGTGAGAGTTGGTGATGGAGGTTCGTGTATTGTGAGAGATAGAGATGTTGGTGATGGAGGTTCGTGTATTGTGAGAGATGGTGATGTTGGTGATATAGGTTCGTGTATTGTGAGAGTTGGTGATGGAGGTTCGTGTATTGTGAGAGATGGTGATGTTGGTGATATAGGTTCGTGTATTGTGAGAGTTGGTGATGGAGGTTCGTGTATTGTGAGAGATAGAGATGTTGGTGATGGAGGTTCGTGTATTGTGAGAGATGGTGATGTTGGTCTTGGTGTATTGTGAGAAATGGTGATGTTGGTGTAGTGTGAGAGATGGTGATGTTGATGTATTGACAGAGATGGTGATGTTGGTTCTGATGTATTGTGAGAGATGGTGATGTTGGTGTAGTGTGAGAGATGGTGATGTTGGTGTATTGACAGAGATGGTGATGTTAGTTCTGGTGTATTGTGAGAGATGGTGATGTTGGTGATGGTCATGGTGTATTGTCAGACATAGATGATGATGTTGGTGATGTAGATGTTTGTGTTGTTGATGTTGGTTTATTGCCTCACTGTCGGCAGGGGGTCAGCAGGTTCAGGGGGTTCCGGGGCAGCTACACTACTACAGTATATAGTATATCACCCAAGGTAGGTCTTTTATTTGTATCCTACCAGAAAGTTGGCGGATATCCAATTGGAGAGAGAGAGAGAGAGAGTGAGAGTGAGTGAGAGTGAGAGAGAGGAAAGGGGGAAGGGTGAGGGGTTTACTCCAAATTGCAAATAATTTGGCAGACTTCCACAAGCATACTAAACCTGATTTAAATATATACATATATACAGTATATATATATATATATATATAATATATAAATAAATATATATATATATATATATATATATATATATATATATATAATATATATATATATATACAGATATATATATATATATATATATATATATATAGTTATATATATATATAGTTATATATATATTTAGTTTTCTTTCTAAAACAAGAGGGAAACACTTTAAAGGAGCCATGTCTTGACCCCAATTAATTAGAATAATGGAACAAGAGCTGTGAGCACTGAAGGCTTCCGTAGAACGCAGATATCCACCAAGCAGTTTGAAATCCTATGTAAATTAACCAACCGAGTAACATAGTCCTTTTGAAACTGCATAAAATCGTATCATGCTAGCCAGAAGAAATTGTAATAATGGAGTCATCGTGCTGAAGGGGTTAATTACTGTACTAACTAACAAAAATAAACACAAATACTACTAATAACAATGATAAACATTGGTTTATTTCGATCCGGCAGCAAGTAAAGCTGACAATATACAGACATTACCTAGATCTTACCCTAAGGGATCAACAGACTGATCCTGGCTGCTAACAAGTACGTTTACATACCTCCCAGGGAGTAGATCGTGGGCAGGGAACTTGAGAGTCTCTCGAGACTGTTCCGTCCAGACCTTACCTTCACGGCCAGGGAAAGTTTTTAAGAGAAACTTCCCCTGCCGGCGCGTGGGATTGAACCCCCGACACAAAGAGCCAGTACTCCCAGTACAGTGACTATACTATACTTCTTTTCAACTGACGGTAAATTGCAAAGTTCCCATCAAGATTTATCAGTTATTATGATTATTTTGTAGTGAACTATAATGCTAATTACAGTATATACACTTTGTCTTACTATGATGCAGAGACATACCGGTAGTAGTTTCATATTTTTTAATAAGTATCGATAAATTAGCTGCTAAGGGATTCAATTTATCGTCAGATAACATGAAACAGAGTATAGGCACGTTTGGCTACTGTGACCGTCTGTGTGTATGTCACAGTATAGTGAAGCATATAACTGACTGCCAACACAATGTAAAGTATGCAACGTGGCGCCTAATAAAACATGGGTGGGGAAATTATATTTACATTTTCTTCACCTCATGTCCTATTTGAATTTCTGGTGCCATTAAAATTATTACGGGTGCGTTTGCAAAAGATGAGAAAACATATATATGTTGTGAATAGTGGGACTTTGAAGAACTAACGAGGGGCTAATGATGCGAAGTGTACATCATATATTACATGTTATCAAAGGGATGGCTGAAGTTAGTGAGACGAATGAAGGGCAGGTAACATGGCATGATGTTATTATATTGACGTGTGTGTGCGTTCATCTGCAGTTGAAGAGGCCATATTATAATAGAGGGTACAAAGAGGAAAGCATGCAAACGCAAACAGATGGAGAGGGAAGAGGTAAGGGGGGAGGGTATAGAGTGGGAGGGAGGGGTAAGGATATATGGAGGAATATATACAGTATATATATATGGTGACCAGTCAACTCAACCAGTAGACCATTTCAACCAGTAGCTCTCAACCAGTACCAAATCAACCAATACCGTTAGGTTAGGTTAGTACTATATTTTGGCACTGGTTTGGTTGGTCTGGGTTAATTTGGCACTGGTTGAGAGCTACTGGTTGAAATGGTCTACTGGTTGAGATGACATGAGACCATATATATATATATATATATATATATATATATATATATATACAGGTATATATATATATATATAGAGAGAGAGAGAGATATGTATACATATATATATATATATATATATATATATATATATACAGTATAGAAATTTCTAAGGAATTGTGAATTTTGAGCACGAGAGATAAAAGTTCTTTACAATTGAAATTCAAATATTTTCCCGCTATGTTCTGAGGAAATCAAAGTTAAGGCTATATTAACAGCCTGAATATATGCTTTAATGTAATTGCTCTCCATTACAATTGTGATGTACAGTAAATGTTCAGATGATCAACATTCCATTGTACCTTCTACAGCTTCTTCAGTGTAGCATACAGAGGTTGGTCCCCACTAATCACTGGAGTCTGGCCAGGGTTGAGGTGATGAACTGCTGACTTCACCACTTCCATGCAATGCCGAAGCATAGATGGTGAGCTGGCTTCCTCAACAAAGAGAGGCATCATGGCATTCACAGATGGCAGAATGTCTGGGTCTGGCACTCTGCTGGCATGGTATGCTGCCCAAGACAAAGTCGCCTCTGCTGATATGTCATCTGCATGATGTTTCTCAACATGACTCAGCCAGTCATATTCCTTGTCCATGTCCTTGGTCAAAGGGGTGATGGAAGAAGCCAGGTCTGCAGGGATGGGTGGGACAAAGACGTCATTTTTTGGCAACCGTGTTGGTTTCAGTTCAGTGTACGAAAGGGGCAAGTCGCTCATTTTCCTCAACCCCCTCTCTTGAGTTATTGAATTAGTGAATCCTTGGCCATTGTCTTCATCTTCACAGACATCTCGCGGAGTGAGATTCTGGAACAAGGACAAGATGGTGCCATGGAATGAACTTGTAGATGTCGCAGAGCTAGGGTTGTGGTCGATGTTGTCTGCAGCACTGGTGATGAAATGCCCTTTGCGAAGTTGAGGAGGACAGACTGTGCCAATCTGATGGTAATAGTCACAGACGTTATTACCCAATGATGTGATCAAGTCCATTGTGCGGTTGTATGATGCCGACATACCAAGAGTATAATTATAGACTCTCAATCAACTTTCTATCTCTGGTTAGTGCATGAGCCTTAAGACCTACATAGACGGGTAGTGGCGTTTCACGATCTTTGCTGTGATATACTTGTGGATTTCTCACAGAATCCCTGCGTCTCTTGATGCTGTTGTACACCAACAGCTGAGCAATGGATAGTATTGGTTGGCTGATAGTTGTGTTGGATGTTTGAACCATTGATAAGCATGTTGACCAGTGACAAAAGGGACCGTGGAACAGACTCCACTTGTCTGTTATGGCCAAACGATCCAGAGAAAGTTATTTTGTGTGCGAAGATGTCCTGTCGGATCATTTCAGCAATTTGGGTCATCATGACACTCTGCTCGTCTCGATCAGTCTGGTATCCTTCTCGGAGAATAGAGCCAACATCTTCTTCACAAGCCATGAACACATCTCGTCCTTCTTTGTAAGCTTTCATCCTTGGGAGATGCATGAGAATGCGGTCTTTCAGATGCTTACTGTTTACTCGTGCAGTAACATCCACTCCAAGTTGATTTAGCCTGTCAGTGTAGAGCTTCACAAGATCTGCAAGTCTGAACACCTTCACATCCTCATCTTGCCTCTTCTCCTCAATGTAGGAAATCAGCTGAGCCAAAGCAATCCTTTACATGTCTGGTCATCTGAGGCATCCTGATCCTGTGATACCTTTGCACGTGCTCTATTGTACAGGTTTGTAAGGCAGTTTGCATGATACTTTGCCTCCTGGGCAATAAGGTCTCCTGCACTTAATTTTGCAAGAAGATTTTCATCTTGTAGATCATGTGCGCATTT
The DNA here is from genome assembly GCA_032716605.1 of Paralithodes platypus. Classification (NCBI taxonomy): domain Eukaryota; kingdom Metazoa; phylum Arthropoda; class Malacostraca; order Decapoda; family Lithodidae; genus Paralithodes; species Paralithodes platypus. Next base: position 17,026,717 of record CM064566.1, read on the forward strand.
CCTCACACGAAAATCTAGTTGAAATGTACAGACTTCGCAGAGGTTCTCCTTTGTTTGCTGCTGGGAACAAAAGAAGCATTTGGGACAATTGCTGCCAACTGTTCCACTTGATGCAGTATCACCACCACTGCTAGTGCTACGTGTGAAAATTCGTTTTGAAGCAGTCCCATCTTCCTCAGACTTGTGCTTTCGTTTTGCGCGTTCCAGTTTGGTATGTGAAAACTTCTGATAACAAGATTTGTGCCACTTTGCATTCTGTTCTTTCAATGTTAATTGAATACCATTCCCATGGTCAAGTCGTGCCAGATTGATTTTGATTGGCATTGAGTCAAGGTTACTAAACTCTGTGATGTTGTCTACTATGGTTTCATAGCCTCTGTCAGTTGGTGATATGAGAGACTCTTTGGTGTCCAGTTGACAAAAAACACAGATAGTCCAATCAGTTGCTTGAACAGATGAAGATGAGGCACTGGCCATTTCTGTGAATATTCAGTACGTCTTGACTATCACTGTGCGCAGATCAAATATATCAAACTTGCTGAAACTGGAAACAAAATATGATTAAGGCCGAGGGTTTATCCTTTTACCACCTTTATCAAATACATCTGTTGCACACATTCCTTTATGGGATACAACTAGGTTCCGTTTCCCTACACCTAGCCCGATCGTTCATCCAGTGCCATTTAAGTCCCGTGCGATATGTACACCTTCCAGGTAATTCTTAAAGCCCCGTTACCCTTGGCTCGGCTCTCCCGCGCTGGCACATCCTGTCAATTCAGGCGCGGCTATCTAACTACATCTACCAACTACAAACTACAGTTTAGTAGCTAGTGGATTTGGGCTGTTAGATAGCATTTGGGACACTGATCTAGATATACTAGTACTTATTAAAGTACTAGTATATCTAGATCAGCTGGCACTGAACCCCATGCTGAGTTACAC
>CM064566.1:17032658-17040047 GCA_032716605.1 Paralithodes platypus
TGTGATATTGTGGATGTGTAATATAAAGAGAGGCGCTAACAGAAGAATGAAGTAAATGCTGTGGATGTGATATTGGGGATGTGTAATATAAAGAGAGGCGCTAACAGAAGAATGAAGTAAATGCTGTGGATGTGATATTGAGGATGTGTAATATGAATACAAAAATATAAATACAATCCTGAAAATGAAATTAAGAAAACACACACAAAAGAAATAACCCCAACAAGTGAAGATTGTTAAACATGTCCTAGTCCCCTAATCACCATCATAGGCATTATAGAGAACCAACACCCTGGCTCTTAACCCATTATGTACCCTGCAACGTCCTGTTCATCATATTCTGGCAACTATTAGATAATTGTATTCAGCTGAAAAAATGCCTCCAGCAATCAGCAGGCTTCGAACTATCTTACTTAACCACTTTTACCGCCACAGATCCTTTTCAAAATGCACGAAATTGTCTAAATATAGCTAGAACAAATTTAAAAGGACGTCACTGGTACATAAGGGGTTAAGAGAATTAAGACCGTTTGAGGAGTAACCGAGTAACTAGGACACTGTTGGACTATGAAGTGCTTTTCGGAAACTGTTAACCCTTTGAGTACCGGTGACGTCCTTTTAACTTTATTCTGGATACAATACGGTTTTATTCAGTTTCGAAAGGGTCTCAAGCACTAAACAAGCTTCGAACTATCTCACTCAACCCTTGTTACTACCACAAATCCTTCTTTAACTGCACACAATCATATACAAATAACTAGAATAAAATTAAAAAGACGTCGCCGGTACAGTAGGGGGTTAAATTACTTCTTCGATTGTTATCAACCAAACATACTCTAACTAAATGTGTTGTCACTCGGTGTAAACAAATAGTGTACTGGAAGCTGGTCATCCTCTTATGTATTACAAAGCCGCTTAGGTTTCAAGGTGTTCTGCACTTGAGGGGAAGTATTTGTATTTTCCTGAACCCCCTCCTCCTTCATGTTTACCCCAATTAGCTTTCATATATTTAGACGTTCGAGCGATAGCGAGCCTGTAATGTAGGGGTAACCGGCCTCTGATCGGGACATTTTTGTACCGAAAAATTTGTACATTTATCTTGAAGAGGGGTCTTGGGGCGTTTTGTTAAGCTTCATGGAGGTTTATGGAGTAAACTAAAACATAATAATGGAAAGATAAACATATTAGCAAATACATATTAAAACACCCACACATGCAATTCACATGTACTCACGGATGCACAAATATACAAACAGTGGCTTATATTTATATCTCCGCGTGAAATTTGCACATGCAATTCCTGACACAGTAAACTAAATGGGCCGAACGTCTTAAAATCTGAAAAGTAATGGGGATAAACAAGTAAACATGAGGGAGAAGGGGGGCCAGAAAAAATAACCATATCCCCTTAAATTTGCACCTGCAATTCCTGACCCAGTAGGCCAGTAGAACAATTCCCTGCTTGTATACCAACAACACACAGTCCCCCTCCACCCTCTCTCTGTCATGTAACGTATTGCAGCTACAGAGTACGGCACATCAATATTTACGAGGTGGAGTGAAATAGGGGTGAGGGGTAAGTAACATACACACACACAGATATACACACACACACACACACACACACACACACACATTTTATGGGGAGATTGTAGGCACCAATCGATCAGGGCTAGACCCAGGTGAGGTAATAGGCATGTGATAAAGAGTCTCTGGAACTCCTGTTTCATTTGCTTGGCCTCTCTTACTGATTTTCTGTGTGCCTCATTTACACTGAGAGCAATCCAGCTAGCTCTCACAAACACCTCCTCCTCCTCCTATCCACTTCACTACACTAAACATGCACACCACACTTCATTCCCCCACACCAAAATTGAATCAAAATTATGAATTTTAGCCCAGCCTCGGAGTCCCCAGGGGGGGAGGACCATAAAGGCCCCCAATCCCGCCCGACCTTCCCGTGACGAACCCACAAAATTACCTGGACTTCGGCCTGTTACTCTTACTATTAATTTCTGCAACATTCGCGGACTTTCCTCTAATTTTCATTCTGTTGAACATCATCTCTCCTCCTACAAACCTGATCTTCTTTTCCTCACCAAAACTCAGGTGTCTGTAGCAACATCCAGCAGCCCCTTCTCTGTATCCTCCTACTTTCTCTATCCTAGTTTCAAAGCCAAAGGCGGGTGTTGTGCATATGTGCACAACAAACTCACTTGCTCTCGTGTTCCCGATTTCAACTCCTCTGAATTCTCAACTTTATGGCTCAAACTTTCCTGTCATTCTCTTGCTAAATGTTTCTGTGCTGTCTATCTTTCTCCTAACTCTACCAACTTTCCCAAATTCTTTGACTATCTAAACTCTACAGTGGAACACATTCTATCCATTTCTCCTCTCTGAGAAATTTCCATCTTAGGAGATTTCAACATTCACCACCTCCATGGCTCTCCTCTCACACTACTGACCAACCTGGTGAACAAGCCTACAACTTTTCTATCCTAAATGACCTAGAGCAGTTAGTTTAGCAACCCACCCGTATACCGGATCGCCTCGGAGATCGGCCCAACATTCTTGACTTGTTTCTAACTTCTAACCCTTCTTCTTATACTGTCGATCTTTTCTCTCCTTTGGGCTCCTCCGACCATAAACTTATCTCTGTCACCTGTCCTATCTCTCCAGTACGGCCACCCGATCCTCCTAGCCGGCGGTGCTTGTGGCATTTTGGCGCAGCCGACTGGGAGGCTCTCTGGCAGTACTTCTTTGATTTCCCATGGAATGATTTCTGCTTCCGTGGTCGGGGACCCTCGGAGAGTGCTGAACGCATTACCGAGGTAATCCTATCGGGCATGGAAGCATACATTCCATTCTCTTTCTCTCAGACTAATGCTAAAAAATCTTGGTTTACTCACTCATGTTCTACTGCTGTCCGCAATAAGGAGAAAGCATTCAAACAGTACCGACGCCTTAAAACTCAAGACTCATTCTTCCTATGTTTCTGCCTGGAATCAAGCCAAATCTGTTCTTCGACTTGCCAAACACTCTTTCATCAATAATAAATGTCCTGAACTATCCAAATCTAGCTCTTCCCAAGCTTTCTGGCATCTAGCCAAAAACATCTCCAACAATTTCTCTTCCTCGTCTTTCCCTCCCCTTTCCCACTCTGATGGCACAATCATCACTTCTTCCTCTGACAAAGCTAAACTCTTCACTCAAACTTTTGCTAGAAACTCCACCTTGGATGATTCCGGTGCTATTCCTCCCTCTCCACCCTCCTCTCTCTTACTTATGCCTAATATCCTAATCTCTTCTAAAGATGTACTTTCTACCCTCTCTGGGCTTAATACTAGGAGGGCGTAGGGTCCGGACGGTGTTCCTCCTGTTGTTCTCAAAAACTGTGCTTCCGTGCTGACTCCCTGCCTAGGCAAACTCTTTCGTCTCTGTCTATCGTCTAACGTCTTCCCTTCAAACTGGAAGTTTGCTCTCATTCAATCTGTCCCAAAAAAGGGTGACCGCTGTCAACCCTCCAACTATCGTCCAATTGCTCTCATCTCTTGTATTTCTAAAGTTTTTGAAACTATTCTTGCATCCAAATTTCTTAAGCATTTCTCTTCTCATAATATGCTCTCAGATCACCAGCATGGCTTCCTTAAGGGTCGCTCTACTGGTGATCTTCTATCATATCTTACTAACTCTTGGTCATCCTCCTTTCGGGACTTCAGTGAGACTTTTTCTATTGCACTAGACATATCGAAAGCCTTTGATAGAGTCTGGCACATATCTTTAATTTCTAAACTACCCTCCTTCGGTTTCTATCCCTCCATCTGTGCCTTTGTCTCTACTTTCCTTTCCGGCCGTTCCACAGTTGCGGTTGTGGACGGCCATTACTCACTTCCTCACCCTATAAAATCTGGTGTGCCTCAGGGCTCTGTCCTATCTCCTATTCTCTTTCTAATTTTTATAAATGATCTCAACTGTACCTCAATTCCCATTCATTCATAAGCAGACAACTCAACCTTACACTTCTCCATTAGTTTTTCAGAACACCCCCGCCAGCAATCCCTCAACGACAAACGACAAACGTAATGAAGCCATAGAACACTTAAATTCTGATCTAACTACTATCTCCAATTGGGGCAGAGAAAACCTTGTTACCGTTGATGCTTCCAAAACCCAATTTCTCCATGGTAGTTGGATGGTAGTGTTCTCTGTTTGTTGTCTGTGTTGTTCGTTGAGTTGTTGGAGTTTTTGGAGTTGGAGCTGATATGGCCTCCTGCCTTGTGATACACGGAAAAGAAGAATACCTACGGAAAATGGACGACATTCTTAGTGATAAAAACAAATTCAAAAGGATCACTCGCAATCCTACTGACGAAATAAAAAGGAAAGCCAACACCACCATCACTGCTATCAACGCCAAAGCCGATGGCGTACACCTGAAGAAACTCATCGGCGAATTCACCCCAGGTTATGCTTACGGTACTATTAAAACCCACAAACCCGGGAACCCCCTCCGCCCCATCATATCACAGATCCCTACTGCTACCTACCAGACCGCCAAGGCCCTGAACAAACTCCTCACCCCTTTTATTCCTCGGCAATACAACCTCAACTCTGCTTATGACTTCCTAGAAATTCTACGACCACATCATCGCCTCCCTCGACGTAGAGAGTTTGTTTACCAACGTGCCCGTTGACAAGACCATAGATTTTATCCTACGTCGAGTTTACCACTGCCCTAATACGCCCCCCTGGACATCCCGGAGAAGGCCCTGAAGACGCTCTTGGAACTATGTATCAAGGAGTCCCCTTTCCTCTGCCCCCACGGGAATATGTACCAGCAAATCGACGGTGTAGCGATGGGAAGCCCCCTGGGGGTCCTGTTCGCCAATTTCTTCATGGGAACTATCGAAGAGGAACTCCTGGCTGCCCACCGGCCCACTGTCTACTGCAGGTACATCGATGATATCTTCGTGCGGGTGAAGGACCTGGGTGAACTCAGGGACCTCCAGCAGCGCTTCATGGCCGCCTCCGGACTCAACTTCACATACGAAGAAACCACCGATGGACATCTACCCTTCCTCGACCTCCTTGTCTCCCTCCACGACCGCGGCTTCAAAACTACAGTGTACACCAAACCTACTAACAATGGCCAATGTCTTAATGGGGAAAGTGAATGCCCTAAACGATACCATCAGTCCACAATCGCCGCCTATGTCAGGAGAGCCCTCACCCATTGCACCACCTGGAATGACACACAATGAATTGGAAAGGCTCACCCAGGTCCTAGTCAACAATGGGTATTCCAACACTGACGTCACCAATGCCATCAACCACCACCTAGAAAAATGGTACAAACAAGACCCCCCTAGCACCAACCCGGCCAATGACATTAAATTTTTCTACAGAAACTACAGATCTTCCGACCACACAACAGACGAATCCATTATGAAAGAAATAATTCACAAAAAAGTCCTCCCCACCAACCCTGACAATAAAATAAAACTCATTATTTACTACAAATCTCCTAAGACCTCCAACATTGTCCTCCGTAACCGCCCCATTTCCGGGCAAACCAACCGAAAAGACGATCATGTGATATACCAGCATATTTGCACCTCTGAGGACTGTGGACCCCCTATCCTATGTTGGAATGACACAGACTCGCCTTTCCAGTCGACTAACCCTCCACCTTCAATCTGGCGCTATAAAGATCACTATCAAGCCCCCCACCATCTTGCCCTAACTCGCGCCGACCTAGACAAACAAACTACCATACTCGACAATAGAATCAGACCCCAGAAGACTAGCTATTTTAGAAGCTCGATACATCCAAAACGCTCAACCCCAGCATCAACAACCAAACACAAGACCTTCAAATTCTTCCTTCAGGCAAGCGCTACAGGCATACTGCCCGCCTTCCTCTCGCCCTGTGTCCCCCTCCCTTACCTTTCCGCGCTCAGCACACAACTGACAACACCAACCAATCACAGCCACCCACAGCCAACAACCAACCACCGATAAGATTTAGTGCCCGTCTCACGAATAGACTGCCTTCCACCAATGAACAGCCACCCCACACCCAGTAGCTCCGCCCACCTACCTATTCTTGATCCTCGAATTTTGTATAAATATGATGCTTTGTCCTTATTCTAATCATTACCTGTCCTTTCCCTGAAGATGCAAGATGTTTATTTTGTGAAACGTTGGATCCACCATGAATTTTGCTAACCTGTTGTACCTCATCTCTGAACCCCAGAGGAAAATTGTTAGAACTATTGAAAGCTGTAACAATAAAATCCTGAATGCTGAAACTGCTATTGCCTTTAACCTCGTCTGTTTAAAAGAGAATATATATATATATATATATATATATATATATATATATATACTGTATATACAGTATATATGAAAGTAATATTCGTATCATATTAAATATTTGCAATTGCACTGTTTTCTTACTTTTGCAGAATGTTGCAATGTATGGTAGATCAGATTAAATTAGGCGTTTCGAAAGAGGTTGGCACGACTGTATTTTGAATTTCAGTTTAGCCCTTTTTCTACGGGGTAAGTGGCTTTTCAGTTGATTTTGGCTATCATTAGACGATGTTACTCTGTTTAGGAAGGATTTATAGGGCAACGAATTAATGAAGATGTAATACAAGTCTCCGATTACTAGACGCCCTTCCTAAGCTGGATAAAATCTTCTAATAATAGCCAGAATATGCCATCTGTCATCCTATATTATTGCCGTGATGGTGTAATGGTTGGAGTGTTTAAAATCTGCACGTGGTAACCCAGGTTCGAATCCCGGTAGGATCACATTCTTTCATTAATTTCTTTGGGAGGTGTTTGGTGTGTGGAGTGAAATTAATAAATTAGCATATGTATCTCCTTCTGACGTAATCTCTGTCTGTCATGTATATAACCCTGGTACCGTACTGACATAAAGGCCGCCTGAGAGATAATATCCTGAGCTGACGAGGGGAACGAGAAGGAAAAAGACGAAGACTGTTGTTTTATGTTGTCTAATCTCAACATAACCTTCAGTAATTGTCTCTCTCTCTCTCTCTCTCTCTCTCTCTCTCTCTCTCTCTCTCTCTCTCTCTCTCTCTCTCTCTTAAAAAATAACATCATAGACTCCCCTCTTCTCTCCCCCTTCTGAGTCCTGTTTATGTTTCTTATCTCCCTCCTCCTCCTACTCTTCCCCCCTTTCCATCCTCCCCCAGAACCCCACTTATAATCAGCATCTTTATAGATCTACGGCCTCACCTTAATGGGAATTTTTTAGTTTGCTTCCTAGACCTCCATCAAGCTATAACAAAAATACCCCCTATATATAAATTTCGATATAAATTTGTACATCTCCGCTAGATATAATTTTGCTAGATG
>CM064566.1:17040147-17052647 GCA_032716605.1 Paralithodes platypus
GTCTAACAATAAGAGATCCCAAATTAAAAGTCCTCAGGCTTTAAGTATTTTCATTCCCGTTTGCTTTTTTTGGTTTAGTATTCCTTCCAAAATGTTCATCTTGGTTTTGCAAAGTTCCGATTGCAGTCAGCCTGATTATGGTTCTTCCCAGATGAAAAGTTACTTGTTGATAAACTTTAGCATAATTCCAGAGCTTGGCATCTTGGAAAGGAGGAGAACGTTACATTTGAACTTAAAGTGTTTAGAACGTGACAGAAAAAGAACCCAGCACATGTAAAATACCGTAATGAGTAAATAATATAGTTCCGATTACAAACGATCAATCGACCACTTGCGAGTTTCAGGCTATAAGGAAGTTGAAATCGTAAACATCGATATTAATACGAAGTGCAATAACAATGTACTGTGTATTTCAGACCCGATGTCGCATCGCCTTTCGCAATTTGTGGCAAGACTATAGGTTACATAATAATGACATTCGAACACAATGTTATTGATACCCCGCCGTAAATTATGGTGTTATAAAGGTTTGTCAAATTATTATAGTTACGATGCTACCTCTTAGGGTAGCCAAAGGGAACGCAAAAACATGAGCAAGGGATCGGACACCAGACAGACCCCCCTCCCCTACAGTCCTACTGTCCCTCCCCCACCAACCCCACCAACCAAGCGCCCTCACCAAGCCCCTCCTACACTCATACTTATCTCTAACCCCCTCCCACCTCTCTCTCTCTACCTCTATCCCTCTACCTCTCTCTCTCTCTACCTCTCTCTCTCTCTACCTCTCTCTCTTCTCTCTCTCTCTCTCTCTCTCTCCCTTCTACCTCTCTCTCTCTCTCTCTCTTTCTCTTTCTCTCTACCTCTCTCTCTACCTCTCTCTCTCTCTCTCTCTCTACCTCTCTCTCTCTCTCTCTCTCTCTCTCTCTCTCTCTCTCTCTCTCTCTCTCTCTCTCTCTCTCTCTCTCTCTCCCTCTCTCACACACACACACACACACACACACACACACACATAGCACATTGAATAATAATTATAAAGACATTCAGTACTTTGTACATTAATATACCGTGGTAATACGTGACATTGGGTTTACAATAGAACTAAAGTATATACAGCAACAATGAGTTGGGCAGCTTTTTCAAATGAACATGACCCATAAGTTGGTTAATCACATTACAGTATACTGTCTTTGCTAGCAAGTTTGGCGGGTAGTTATAATTATAACCCTATAATTTATGGTTGGGTATGGTCGTTTCAGGCTATATGGACCTGTTGTTCGGTTGGTTATCCGTATGATGTGATGACATGATTGGCCATAATATTCTAAAGAATTGGAAGAGGTTTGTATAATTACAGAATAAATAAATATTAACAAGAGAATTAATGGATAATTAAACAGGCAAATGTACTGTACATATATTTTATTTTAGTCTTCGTCACTGTCAAGGAAGAGCTCATCCTCATCATCGCTGTCAAAGCTTATAACGACAGGTTCCACAATGTCATGAATATTGTCAGATGACCAATTATCCTCTTCAAACGCCATAGCTCTTCTTACGGCACCTGCCCAAATGTCTTTGGTTGCGCGTAACTTTGCTTCCTCTAACCTGGCCTTCAGGCTGGCACGAGTGAATCGTTGTAACGAGGTGCGTACGTATCTCTTCATACACCCCCACACCTGCTCGATGGCGTTCAGCTCAGGATGCGCCGGTGGAAGTTGGACAACTTCGTGACCCCATTCTCGGATTATATTATCCACTTTGTACCGTGGCTTTGGTCGTTTTTCTTTGCATATACGAAGGAGTTCAGTACGAGTAGCGTGAGGTGAGAAGGGGAGTTTCCTTTCCTCCAACCATTTCACAAGGTCAGCTTTTTTGGTGGTAGTAGTGGGACAGCGACTTTCCTTCCTCCGTAAACTGGCTGTGGTAGGGTGCATTGTCCAACACAACTACTGATGGCTCTGCCAATGCTGGTAAAAGTTGTGCTGTGAGCCAGTGAACAAAAAGGCTGCTGTTCATTTCCCCGTGGTAGTCACCTGTTTTGTTCTTTGCAGGGAAACATACAAAGGAGCCATCCACAAAACCCTCAACTGTGCCACCTGCTACCACCACAAATCGCTCTCCTTCACCAGGTGGCACCTGACGGCTGTAGGTGGCACTTGTTTCAGGTTGTGTTCTGTCCACCCACTCCCTGATGTGTGACATCCTTGTTGTGAACCACGTTTCATCCCCATACACCACCTGTCTTCCTTCCTGCCGATCATGCTAGAGTGCGCGGAGAGCGTCAATACGACGACATACTATATCATTCGACTCTTTCCGTACATACATTTTTCTCTGTGATACCCTGTAACGGAATCCCATGCTGTGCAACACACCATATAGTTGCAAAAGTATGCAGTATGTTGTATATGCCGAAGACGTTTTAGAAGTCTTTCCTTTGTAGAAGTATCTACAGGGAAAACAATATTGAGTTATATTTGTGTGATAAATTTTGTTAGTGGTTGTGTGTGTGTGTGTGTGTGTGTGTGTGTGTGTGTGTGTGTGTGGTGTGTGTGTGTGTGTATTGATATTGGTGTGAATGTTTGAGTATTGTTACATTTGGCTACGTTTGTTTGAACACATTATATTAATTGGTCTAGTGCTGAATTGTTTGTTGTTTGTTTGTTTATTGGTCATAGTTGATTACTTACATCTGGAAAAACAGAGAACGAAGTAATCACGATTTTGTGAACGAAGGTAGAGGAAGCCATGTTGTTAAATGTATGTATTCTCTATTGTTTATGTCCAATTGAAAGGGAGAAAGGGAAGAGAACAATAATTTGTCCCTTGTCATAAAAACACCAAGTTATTTCGAAAGACACACACATGTAATCAGTGTCCGTGTGTGTGTGAGTGTGTGTGCGTGTGTGTGTGTGAGTGTGCTTAAATTCTACCTTACCTATGTTAAGCTACTCCTTGTCCTTAATGACATGACAAGCCGCCTAATTCCTTATAAAGTAGAAGGAAAAAACGTTTGACCCATATAATCCCAAAAGGGGCTTCTTGACCAAACACACACAAACACGTACAATGTATTGTACAAACTGAGTGTGCGTGTGTGTAAAAATAATAATAACTGTATAGTAACTATCCTCAGTGTGTCTATGCTAGGTTTAGGATGTTTAAAATGCATAATATAATACATCCACTTTGTTTCACCTCGTTTGTTCTTGATCGATTACTCAAAGTGAATGAACTGATTGAACTTCCACTGATCTTAAATTCCATGGACTATAGTTTACAAGGAATAAATAAACAACACACGAAGAGGTACTGGTATTGAGAGAGGGAAGCTGGGTCGAGTGCAGGCTAGTGTGGGGCGCACTCTACACTGTGTGCGGGAGAGAGCTTATTTTGGTCAGCCGTCAGGTAGACCTTAGTATATAGATCTTGGATTCAGCCCACCACATAATACCATAACATATAATAATAAAACTATGTTGTCCTTAATATTCGACCATTTCCCAATTCTATGATAATGTCGTTCCACACAGGCCGTATGACCGTGTCGCTCACGTGATGGGTATGACAATCCAGGCAGTGCGGAAGATGGTGTAGCGCAACCTGCGTTCACAGCCAGACACACCACCTGAAACACCGAGCACTCCCACCATTACACCACCTGACTCCCCGACCCCCTCCACTACACCACCTGTCTTTGACAGCTTTACTATTGGTGCCATACGACGTTTTGTGCATGCCAATTTTGCTGCAAAGGAAACATTTACTGTTGTTACCCTGACCGATGATTTGAAGAGGGCCGATATTATTCCAAGTGAGACCTCAGAGACAGCGATATGGCGTGTGTTGCACAGCATGGGATTCCGTTACAGGGTATCACAGAGAAAATGTATATACGGAAAGAGTCAGTCGAATGATATAGTATGTCGTCGTATTGACGCTCTCCGCGCACTCCAGCATCATCGGCCGGAAGGAAGACAGGTGGTGTATGTGGATGAAACGTGGTTCACAACAAGGATGTCACACAACAGGGAGTGGGTGGACAGAACACAACCTGAAACAAGTGCCACCTACAGCCGTCAGGTGCCACCTGGTGAAGGAGAGCGATTTGTGGTGGTAGCAGGTGGCACAGTCGAGGGTTTTGTGGATGGCTCCTTTGTATGTTTCCCTGCAAAGAACAAAACAGGTGACTACCACGGGGAAATGAACAGCAGCCATTTTGTTCACTGGCTCACAGCACAACTTTTACCAGCATTGGCAGAGCCATCAGTAGTTGTGTTGGACAATGCACCCTACCACAGCCAGTATACGGAGGAAAGTCGCTGTCCTACTACTATCACCAAAAAAGCTGACCTTGTGAAATGGTTGGAGGAAAGGAAACTCCCCTTTTCACCTCACGCTACTCGTCCTGAACTCCTACTTATATGCAAAGAAAATCGACCAAAGCCACGGTACAAAGTGGATAATATAATCCGAGAATGGGGTCACGAAGTTGTCCGACTTCCACCGGTGCATCCTGAGCTGAACGCCATCGAGCAGGTATGGGGGTGTATGAAGAGATACGTATGCACCTCGTTACAACGATTTCATTGGTGCCAGCCTGAATGCCAGGTTAGAGGAAGCGAAGTTACGCGCAACCAAAGACATTTGGGCAGGTGCCGTAAGAAGAGCTATGGCGTTTGAAGAGGATTATTGGTCATCTGACAATATTCATGACATTGTGGAACCTGTCGTTATAAGCTTTGACAGCGATGATGAGGATGAGCTCTTCCTTGACAGTGACTAAGACTAAAATAAAATATATGTACAGTACATTTGCCTGTTTAATTATCCATTAATTCTCTTGTTAATATTTATTTATTCTGTAATTATACAAACCTCTTCCAATTCTTTAGAATATTATGGCCAATCATGTCATCACATCATACGGATAACCAACCGAACAACAGGTCCATATAGCCTGAAACGACCATACCCAACCATAAATTATAGGGTTATAATTATAACTACCCGCCAAACTTGCTAGCAAAGACAGTATACTGTAATGTGATTAACCAACTTATGGGTCATGTTCATTTGAAAAAGCTGCCCAACTCATTGTTGCTGTATATACTTTAGTTCTATTGTAAACCAATGTCACGTATTACCACGGTATATTAATGTACAAAGTACTGAATGTCTTTATAATTATTATTCAATATGCTATGTGTGTGTGTGTGTGTGTGGGTGAGAGAGAGAGAGAGAGAGAGAGAGAGAGAGAGAGAGAGAGAGAGAGAGAGAGAGAGAGAGAGAGGGTAGAGAGAGAGAGAGAGAGAGAGAGAGAGAGGTTAGAGGGTGAGGTAGAGAGAGAGAGAGAGAGAGGTTAGGGGATGAGGTAGAGAGAGAAGGAGAGAGAGAGAGAGAGAGAGAGAGAGAGAGAGAGGTAGAGAGAGAGGTAGAGAGAGAGGTAGAGAGAGAGGTAGGTGGGGAGGGGGTATAGAAGGATGAGTGTAGGAGGGGGTTGGTGGGGGCGCTTGGTTGGTGGGGTTGGTGGGGGAGGGACAGTAGGACTGTAGGGGAGGGGGGTCTGTCTGGTGTCCGATCCCTTGCTCATGTTTTTGCGTTCCCTTTGGCTACCCTAAGAGGTAGCATCGTAACTATAATAATTTGACAAACCTTTATAACACCATAATTTACGGCAGGGTATCAATAACATTGTGTTCGAATGTCATTATTATGTAACCTATAGTCTTGCCACAAATTGCGAAAGGCGATGCGACATCGGGTCTGAAATACACAGTAGGTTTCTGATGGATAAACATTGTGTTAAATTGGGATTTATGTATAAATAAATGCATCACAAGCGTATTTTAGCTGGTAATTCTGCTAAATATCGATGTATACAGCTCCAACTTCCTTATATAACGAAACTCGCAAGAGGTCAATTTAAAAGCGTCACGAAGAATTGTTTAGATGGAGTCATGAAAGAAATACTATCAAGAGCAGTGGATGTTGGTGTATCACTGAAAAGGCAGGGAATTGAGTGGAAGCTACCTATACTGCTGTTTGCGGATGATACAGTTCTGATGAGTGATAATGAATGGGAGTTGCAGGGTCTGGTAAATGAGTTTGGAACAGTGTGCGAAAAACGGAATTTGAAGGTAAATGCGGGGAAGAGCAAGGTTATGGTCTTCGAAAGGGGTGAAATCACAGAGTGTGAGGTGAAGGTGAACGGTCAGGCTATGGAGATCGTCAACTCTTTTAAGTATCTGGGCAGTGTGTTGAGTAAATATGGGACTATGAATGAAGCAGTGCGGGAGAGGGTACAACAGGGGAAGAGGGTTGTAGGAACGCTAAAAGCAGTAACAAGAAATAGGGTGGTCAGTATGGAAGTGAAGAAGTCCTTGCATGACAGTGTGGTAATCCCGACACTGACTTACGGAAGCCAAGCATGGACGTTGGTTGAGAGACTCATACCAAGAGTGAGAGCAGTGGAAATTAATTACTTAAGGAGTGCGTGTGCGGAGTTACATGGAGGGATAGACAGACTAATGAAGTAAGAAGGAGGTGTGGTGTGGAGGTAGATGTGCTGGAAAGTGTGAAAAGGAACAACTTGAGATGGTTCGGCCATATGGAACGTATGGAAAGCGAGAGAATGACTAAGAGGGTGTACGAGAGCGAGGTGGAGGGACAGAGAGGGAGAGGTAGACCGAATGAGAGGTGGAAGGATGGAGTGAGGAAGTACATGAACGAAGGCGGTGCTGGTTGGGGGGAGGGGCGTCGACTGACTGGGGACAGAGGTGCATGGGGGCGGTTCGTTCGTGGCCACCCCCTCGGGGGTCACGGCGTCAGGCAATAGATAGATAGATAGATAGACGAAGAATTGTATATAAAGCTAATTACTGTCACCTCGAGTAAATTGATTGGTTGAAAATACATGAATTAGTAAACATCTTTGTGTTAATGAGGGGGTAGTACTCGCTTTTTTATGGACCCCTTTCTCTCTCATGTTTAGCATATTAGCTTTGAGGTTTTAAGACGTTCGTTCCGTTAGTTTGGCGATTTTGAGACATTTAATTCGCCTCATTTTGTATTCAATATTAAGACGTTTCGTTCCCTTTAGGTGTCAATTTTTTCCTGGCGAGCCTCTAATTTTAGAAGGAATAAATGTACAAATTTATCTTGAAAGGGGATCTAGGGGGTGTTTTTCTAAGCTTGATGGAGGTCTAGAGAGGAAACTCAAATATAATTAAATATATAAATATATAGCCAAGTACTACCCCCTTAAGTTACCCATTGCCGTAATATAATTAAGCAACCCAGCTATAAAAAGCTCTGACTTGACGAACACAAAAGCGAAACTTGACACATGTGGTTTTAAGGGGGCAGTGCTTGGTTTTTGGACTACATATTTATGTATAAATATATTGTTTAGTTCCTCGCTAGACCTTGATAATGATTAAACAAATTCCCGCTAGACCCCCTTTCAAGATAAATGTTTAATTTTTTTGGTAAAAAAAAAATCCCGGCCGAAGGTAAAAAAAAATTCCTTCTAGAATTACAGGCACGCTATCGCTCGCCAGTAAAAAATCGACACCTAAATGGCACGAAAGGTGAGCGATAGCAAGCCTCTAATATTAGAAGGAACGTGCCTTCGGCTGGGACATTTTTCTACTGAAAAATGTACAAATTTATCTTGAAAGGGGGTCTAGGGGTGTTTTTCTAAGCTTGGTGGAGGTCTAGCGAGGAAACTGAAAAATAAATAAATTATATGAATATATAGACCAAAAACCAAGCACTACCCCCTTAACACCTTTTTCTGCTTACATCTCGTTTAATTAGCTTCTATTTTATAAGCTCGTCCAGGTGTAGCATCACTTTCTCTCCTGCTGCTATTCAATTAAAGTTATTCATAACGGATACAGTTCGATATTCATATAGACAGGTTGTAAGGCTGTACTCTTTGTTATTTAGTTATTTAGTTATTTAGTTATTTATACAAGTTCATGAATCACGATCAACTATATGATAATCTAGTTTATTTATTTCACTCTCAACACAAAACACCTCACAATAAAATTAATGGAAGCATGTGAGTCTCCCGGGATTCGAACCTGGGTTACCACATACCGTACATATCTTAAACACTCTAACCAGTACACCATCAAGACACATTTTATTTAGCCAATAATGTGTATTTCTAAAATATAACGAATAAGTGTATAATGAAAAATATTACAGCGATTTTACCAATTACTTCCAGCAAATTTAACCACAATATAGTTTCTTCCGCCGACCCCACATCAAGCTCTCTTCATTGTACAAAACCGGATAATTAGGGATATTTTTTTTTTTTTTTTTTTTTTTCTCGGCAGTTGCAATGAAACCTCAAAGAAAGAGTCTGGGCCGAAATCAGTGGACGAAAAAAAGGAGGAAACGAAATATAAATATTGAGTTTGAGTGAGACTAACCCTTCAGATTAGTCGCGTACTTTATTTTGTTAATGTACATTTTTAAATAAGTACGTGGTATACATTTGTGCTAAATAAAGACCATTGACTTTGACTCTGAAATCATTACTTTTTTGTATATTTTCCTCAAGTGTTATACATATTGCTTTTGATTTTATCCCAGTTAATTCCCAACAAATGCTTTACAGACCCTCCACAATAACTAGCGATATATTTGTTATTGCTTACAATAATTAAAAAGGGTTTTCATACAAAACACATTGGGGAATTTAAATGCACCTCTTTTATTCACTACTTCAAATTAAATGCGGATGAACGTTTTTGTTGTTATTCTTGTAGTTTTGGACAATCACGGCTCAACATTCTATTAACAAATTGGGATTTGAACCTAGGACACAATAGTCCAGTCCATTTAATTAAAAAACAGCATATGAAGTGGGGATATAAAGTGACTTGAAGCAAAACAGATATATATTTTTTTTAGTATACTGTATATGTTTCTTGAGGATAAATTGTAAAGTGGTGAAGGTAAAAAGGTATGCGTGGGAGAGTGGGCGAGTAGTTCCAGGAGAGAAGGTCACTAACCTTCCAGACTGAGCCTCCAGGAACCGGTCATATGTTGTCCATAAAGCTTCTGTTAATTGGTGCTCAGGTGGTCTCTTGTTAGTGTGCTTTCATAATATCCCTTGCAAATTTTTTGTTATCTGTTTTTTTTTTTCTTATCTTCTGCCCAGTGTTTCTTGGTCTCGAGTCTTCTTCACTCATGTCTATATATGTATATACTGTATATATATATATATATATATATTTTTTTTTTTTTTTTTTCCTATATTCCAACTACTCCCTAGGCTGATAGCCTTTACACTCTACCGCTGAAAACGGTGAGGCCCGTGAGGTCTTGTTCCAGTCTAGGGAGTGAGACATGCGAAGCACCCGCTCACGGCTCGAACCCAACTCCATCTGTGAAGCTGCTTCGCCTCTGCGCTTCACAGTCTCACTCCCCAGGCTCGGACCCTCACTCACACAACGCCACCTATTGAGCAATTAACTCACTAGGCATTGCCCCCCTGTAGCATATTTTGAATATGGGAATAGTCATACAGTACCGTACTATTTAATCAGGGAACAATAAGGGTATTTTGTTTTGGCATTTCGATGTGCTGTGGTATTGCACTGAAACTAGGTACAACATAAATTCCATCCCAATAATATCTTCCCATTGACATATTGGGATTCGAACCCGGGTCCATTGGATTACCAGTCCAGTGGCAAGACCACTCTGCGACACCTTCCTCTAAATATATATATATATATATATATATATATATATATATATATCACGAACATTGTTTTCGACTATGTATCGAAAATTATGTAAATGCACCTATCGCTCTCTTTCTGTAATCCCTACAGACTTTACATACTGCTTATGGTAGTCCATCGTAGTCCGATGATGACGTTGCCTTCCTGCAAAGCAGGAAGAGAAAACATGCGCATAGAAGAGTTTAGAGTGCCGAGGGAGGTGCGCAGTTCCAACTTCACTATCTTGGTACTGAACAGGGGTTGCTGATGGCAAGGGGGTGACCCAAGACGACCAGCTCCTGCTCAATACTGCAGGGGACTCCCCTACAGACACACACACACACACACTCTCTTTCACTCTCTCTCTATATATATCTATCTATCTATCTATCTATAGGTACCTACCTATCTATCTATCTATCTATCTACTTATTTATCTCTATCTATCTATCTACCTATATATCAATCTATCTATCTCCCTTTACCTCCCCTCCCCTCGGCCCCAAACAGGATTAGGCCATGGTATCACAAGGATTTTACGTTCCCATGGGTGGCAGAACACCAGCTTAGTGTAGAAAACAGGAGGTGAAACTGCAGCGAATATACCGGGTTCCCCAAAAGCATTGTTGTTACGAAAAACGACACATTCAGTTGAGGTTGTGTAGGTAATGTTGCTGAGCTTATAGGAGGTTTGTTAGAGGTGTTTGTTAGAGATGTTTTTTTGGAGGTGTTAGTTAGATATGTTTGTTGGATATGTTTGTTAGATATGTTTGCTAGTTGTGTCTTATGAACAGCAATTACCCTTTGAAGATTATGAGGCATTTTGACAGTTTTGTTTCAGGCTATCATTAAACGATTGTACACAACTTAGAAAGGATCTATGGGAATTATATGGGTAAAGACTATTTCAATTAACTCTCTGACTTCCATATACCCTTCCTAAGCTGAATAAAATCCTCACTAATAGTAGGCAAAAACTGAAAATATATAAATGCGTAATCGGATTTTGAAAGGGTTATCGATGACGTGTATCCGATTTTACTAGTTAGGTGTTTTTATTCTAACAAAACTTTATACTAATTTAAACAAAAAGTACCAAATAAGGCCACATGATTTCCTAACCTCGTCTACAAATTGAATTTCTTTAGTTGGATAAGGGGCTATGGATCACGTACCATTATTCATATTTATGGTATGTAAAACCGGCTAATTTGATATTAAAACTACTAACATGAATCGTCATGGTCATCCCTCACCTACAGTATATACACGAGAACAGACACTTGTTAAAAAATATATTACAACACAAAAACATATACCGGTACACACACAAATAAACAAGCCTACTTATACAAACAGCAAAGTACTCTGTATATCACCAGAAAGGAGTAAATACAGCATATATATATATATATATATATATATATATATATATATATATATATATATATATATATATATATATATATATATATATAAAACGTAATACACATACACACCAGGTCCATGTATAGCAAATTTGAAACACTGCGCAATAGAGAACGGGTTAATATTCACAGATCTTTGTTAAGTTTTGTTTAAATTTTGTTATGAAGTAAGTTTGTTTTTTTCTTTTTCGTAAGGTAAGGTCATCTTTGTTGACTTTATAAAAAGGCATTATATTAAACTTAGGTGAGCAATTATTAGCACATTCAGATATGTGAGTGCTTACATAAAGGCCTTTGTTGTGGGCGATATGGTCTCGATGGAGGTTTGTTCGAAATCTCAGGTTTGATGTTTTGCCTATATAGATTTACAACCATTGCAGCGAATCACATATATGCAATTTAGTGTAGAACAGCTCGTATTGTAGTAATTTTAAAGGTATAATTAATGTTTGTAAATTTGTACATTTTGCATCTTGAATTACCACATTTGGTTACTTTATAATTCGATATTTTATGGATTCTGGCTTTAGTTAGAAGTTTTTTAAGATTGCTGGGTTGCCGTTTTGCTTTAATCAATGCCATATCCTTATATATATTGCTAGTTTCCGACGATCTTTGTAAAAGTTTTAATGGGCATGTAACTTCTTTAAAGTAATCGTCATAATTGGGGTTGTAAGTGGTTACGTAAGGTAATATTTTGTTATGAGATTTAGTATTACTAGTGTTGCGTAAGGTGGTTATAGGGATTTGCTTTGCTCGTTCAATGCCGTGCTTTATTATACCGTTTGGGTATTTACGTTGTGAAAGGAAGCATTGCAGTTCATTTAATCTAGTCTCTTTTAAATCTGGTTCAGAAACTATTGTGCAAATTCTTCGTGCCAAGTTAAAAGGAATGATATTTTTAATGTGTCTTGGATGATTGGAGTTATATTCTAAATATTGCTTT
Source organism: Paralithodes platypus (assembly GCA_032716605.1). Lineage (NCBI taxonomy): Eukaryota > Metazoa > Arthropoda > Malacostraca > Decapoda > Lithodidae > Paralithodes > Paralithodes platypus. Next base: position 17,052,273 of record CM064566.1, read on the forward strand.
GTATCAGTTTTCTTGTAATGAATATCCGAAGGTATTTTATTATTTTGTTTTATGAGCTTTACATCCAGAAAGGTGATCATATTTCCACTTGCATCAAACGTAAAATTTAGTTTGGGATCTAGGTTATTCATAATGTTTAAAATAGGTAGACAATTTTCGTCCCAAATCATGAACACATCGTCTAGATATCGCCTGTAATTTGTCTTTATTTTATCTGCAATCAATTTACCATGTAATGATGCGGTTTTTGAGTAGATTTGTGTTTCTAATTATGCCAATACTAGGTTTGCATAATTTGGGCCGAATTTTGTTCTTCTATTCAACTGCTGAGCTCTGGAACTCTCTCCCAGAATCAGTCTTTCCCTCTTCCTATGA
>CM064566.1:17057647-17100147 GCA_032716605.1 Paralithodes platypus
TTGGGGCGGAACAAAAGGGGAAGCGTACGAAAAGCTCTGGGGTGAACGCTCGCTCACGGGTGGCGAGAAGCGTATCGGTAAATTAAAGGGCTAACGCGCACAGATAATTCTGGCCAGGTAGGTCACTCAGGTCATTTGTTTTACTGCGATGATCAAAATAGTATTTATGGTTAGTGCGATATTATTCTGAATAAGGGGAGGAATATGTTGAAATTCAAAGGGGACGAGAGTTAAAACAAAATTACAATTAATGATGTACTTACATTATTATGAGAACATTTATATCATGAACATACAATTAATTAATTCTTAATGCAAAGATAATCTCACGGGTCGAGGAATTCAGATTTAATGATTTATATCTATTGAAGAATACTCAAAGGTTGAATATTACCTAACTGAATCAGGCAATAGATTGATTACAGCAGATTAAAGAATGCATCAATAAATTAGCATATACGAGTAGTTATAAGAATACTACAAGTTAAATATGGCGTACACGACGAAGTTGCACTTAGATGGAAATACCTGATAAGGTATGAAGGAGATCTGAACTGGTTAACAGATTCCTATATGGAATACAGAACAAATTGGCGTTGTATTTCGAGTTGGTGAAATAATTAGACAACAGATCTACACGAAACTAGAATTCCTAGACGAGCTGGATCGAAATTATCTATTTCGTAACAGAATAAACTAATACGTTAATCACAAATTATACTGTTAACGCACGACAAAATAAGGCGTAAACGGGATTTCTCTTGAAGAAAATCGATTTAGATTATGATAATCAGCAATACAATATTTCTAAAGGATGGGGAGCTGAGCTTAAGTAGGTATGAAATTGGGCGTAGGTTCTAGGTAAAAGTGAGGATTTAGAAGGGAATCAATTCACAGTATACACTTCAGCTTCAACTTGGTACATACTGTACATAAATAGAATGGACATACACAAGGAAAATCTGGGAGTATTCGGCTAGATTATTGATTTACACAAATATGTGACGTATGTGTAGAATATTTTATATGAACTTAGAAGAGAAATTAACACTAGATCTTGGACACAGATCTACACAAGGTTTAATATGGTTTCCGAAGGATTAATCCATACGCAACAATTAATGATCTTGGGCACAGATCTACAAAGGAATTAGCAATGAATATCACATAATTTACCTTACCTTCACAACAATAATCACAACGCAAGACACTCAGAGACACTTAGGGTGAGTTTAGGGGGGATTGAGGTTCGAGAGCAAGTCTGGCCGACGTAGAGCGTAGGTTCGCCTGGACCAGACTTCAGGGGGAGCTGCTTTGCACCATCAGGAATCCCACGCCCAGACATCAGAGGCACACAACAGGTCTCATTGTAGTCTCGAGGAGTAGGGGTTACCACTTTTAGTTAGATGCTCCGGACTTTTCAGACTTAAGAACATTACCGAGGTGGAAGTGCTTGTTCAAATATTTTCTTAGCTTTAACTTATAGTGATTCAATGTTAAAGGGGTATAGTGAATCGTTATGACATCAATAGTGAAGTAAATACTTAACTTAAAAATACGTGGTAGTTACCATTTGGTACCTAATAATTTAAAGTATTTTATACTCTGGTGGGAGTTACTAAGTCTAGGAAGGATATAATAGCAATTCTGGTGATTTTATTATAATTGAGGGTTATTGGTGAATCAGTGGATAACTCTGGTCTTCACTATGTCCCTGGGTTGATCCAGAGTTCTTCGTAACAGTACTGCACTGTAGATCCTAATACCCTCACTTATGTCGGTAGCACTCAGGTCTTTGATGCGGAACTTGCATAAACATTTGCTCGGTGTACTGCAAATCTGGCTGCTGGTGCAATGAAGGCTGGTGATTGGTGGAGAGGGTTTGAAACTTGTATGGTGATTGGCTTAAACTCCCATTCTTATGTAGGGGTGACTGACCTAGGTGACCCGTCTTCCTGGTAGTAAGAAAACGGGAATTACCTGGTAATATGGGCCACTCCTCTGTTTCTCGTTCCTCTGTATCATGAGAAACTGGTATGGAATTGCGTCTCTGTTGTTTGTTTCTTCTTTTCTCCTTCCTACTCACCTGTAGGCTCGCAATCCTACAGGTGTTACCCAACCCCATCACTTCAGGTATATAATTATTCAATATTTGATTTTATTAATTTTACTTCAACACTAAACACCTCCCAATGAAATTAAGGTAAGCAAGCATGTGATCCACCGAGATTCGAACCTGGGTTACCACATACAGTTTTTTAAGCACTAACCATAACACCATAAAAGCAGTTAATTAATGGTGACATTGGCTTTAGGTGTTGTTATTCTGCTTAGAAAAGTTATATCAGTATCTCGTTAGCAGAATAATATGATGGCAAATATATCTCTCTCTATCTATCTATTTATTGCCTGACGCCTTACTCCCGTTAATGAGGGTGGCCATACACAAAATGCCCCCAAGCAGTGCTATCCCCTGTAAGAGGGACAATCCAGGCCAGTTTACTGAAGGACCTACAGGAATGACCTCTCAATTTAGGGTCTGTCCGACTCTGAGGCTTTCTATGTATCTTATTAGCACTATTTTTCTACAGTGGTGTGCGGCTAGTCCATCCACTAACCTGCTTCACCCTTAGGTAAGCAGTACGGATTTGTATAAGGTTTACACCCCTAAACAGGCTGCCGATCACGGCTGACGAGTCCCATCCACCCAAGTTTTTTTAAGGTTGTCTCCCCTAGATGAGTTGCCAACCAAGGCTAACGAGTCCATCCAATATATGATGCAAGTTAATTATGGACTTTGGGTAACATGCGAATCACAGTATGGGCGACTATCTAACGAATGCATACGGCAAATTTTCTTTGTCTATCTTCTACTCAACAAGTGAACTCTGGAACTCTCTCCCTCAATCAATCTTTCCTTCATCCTATGACTTAGACTGCATTAAACTTCGTGTGTCCAGGCATTTGGCTCTGTCACTCTTTTGACTTTGGGGGATACACTCGGTACAGGCAACCTGCCGTTTGTCTCCTCCATACACATATACAAATACCGGTAAAATATAAACATGTAGGATCAATCTGCACTTATTGGGAACAAACAAAGAAAGAAAAAACGTTGTGCCTCTAAATGTGGCTCAGTAAATATTGTTTATACTATATATATATATATATATATATTATATATATATATATATACAGTATATATATAAATATATATATTATATAACGGTATATATATATATATATATATATATATATATATATATATATATATATATATATATATATATATATATATATATACTGTATATATATATATATAATATATATACCGGTATATATACTGTATATAGTATAAACAATATTTACTGAGCCATATTTAGAGGCACAACGTTTTTTCTTTCTTTGTTTGTTCCCAAGAAGTGCAGATTGATCCTACATGTTTATATTTTACCGGTATATTATATATATATATATATGTGTGTGTGTGTGTGTGTGTTAATGTGCACGATTTTAGCAAAATTTCTATACCAGTAAAAGTGAGAAATGGTACGGACATAAAACGAAATTAACTGACTAGTGTGTTGCACTGATTACAGAATGGTAAAGTGCGAACGAGAATAAAAATGTGGGACTAGAGGAAAGAACGCAAGTGTAATCAAGACCTCTCTTTATTGCTGCTCATTAATTCACGCAATGGAGGCCGAACATTTTCAGTTCGAGAGATTCTCAAGGTTGTTGATATATATATATATATATATATATATATATATATATATATATATATATATATATATATATATACAGAGAGAGAGAGAGAGTGTTGTGTGTGTGTGAATGTATAATATATGAATGCAGCGTACTTACCTATTCATCCCATCTTAGATGATGAATAAGATAATAGGCTATAGCAATATTTGATTACTTGTGTGTGTGGGGATTTCTTTGTTTTCCTGGCAATGCACTTGATGTTCTCATACAATCACTGTACATGAAAAGTTATCCTGGTCGTAATCAGCGTAGTGGTTCGTGCTTACTTCCTCTGCAATTTCTACCACACCCTAACCCCTTCTGTACCGGCTCCGTCCTTTTAACTTTCTTCTGGCTACTATTAGAAGATTTTGTTCAGCTTAAAAAGGGCCTCAATCAATGTACAGGCTTCGAACTATCAGGCGTTACCCTTTTTACTACCACAGATCCTTCGTAAATGGCACAAAATGGTCAACATATAGCTATATAATGTAAAAAGACGTCGCCGGTACAGAAGGGTTAAGAGAGCCCAACTCGATTTTTTTGCTCCCTCTCTTGGTGTTATCCATTCGGCCCCATTCAGCCTACTGTTATAAGACGTTTATCTCCATCCAGGTGTCGATTTTTTTCCTGGGAGGGGTAGCGAGCCATCATATTTTATAAAATGTTTTTGACAGCAGGCTAAATTTGTACACTTTATGATTGAAAAGTGTCGCCGGCGAAGCCAGATTTCTCCATACAATGCTGGCTCGCTATCGCTCGCTAGGAATAAATCGACACCTGGATGGGGATAAACGTCTTAAACAGTAGGCTGAATAGGGCCGAATGGACACAAGCCAGAGAAAGAGAAAAAAGGACAACAAAAAAGCAAGTCATCCCCCTTAACCACTCCTAGCACCCCGGACCAACCGTAACAAAACACGCTCCCCTCGTTTTCCCCGTCTCTCTCTCTCCCCCCTCCTCCCTCCCCACTCCCCACCACCACCACCGCCACTGCCCTTCCCTCACTCTTCCCCTTTATTGTCACTCCAGTCCTGTCGCTATTCTTGACTTACAGTGTGCTGGCTTAATAATCCAGAAGGGTTGATAGGCTCTGAAGTCCTATTTTAACTAACTAAGTTATCATGGCCCTGCACAAATTCGTCCTCGACTTTAGACAGGGATTCGTCATGACATTAGCTAGACTTGTTGACTCCGAGATTCACTTAAGGGGGGTGACTTGCTTTGTTTCTCTCTCTGGGTTGTATCCATTCGGTCTCATTAAGCCTACTGTTATAAGACGTTTACCCCCATCCAGGTGTCGATTTATACCTGGCGAGCGATAGCGAGTCACCGTATTTTGGATAATGAGGTGGACAGCTCGCTAAATTTGTATATTTTTAGATAGAAAAATGTGTCCGGCTAAGCCGGATTTCTCCTTAAAATACATGTAGGCTATATTTTAACATAAAGTATTTCAAACTATATAATACTTAAGCTTAAAAGTATTTGCTGTTACACGTACAACTATATAATCTAGTCAATCCCACTTACACAGCAGGTTAAGGGGAGATGGGCCGTTTTTCTGGACCTCTTTCTCCCTCATGTTTAGCCCCATTAGTTTTCAGATTTTAGTATGGCGATTTTAAGAACTTTTACCCCATTTCTTTGTCAATGTTAAGACCTTTCGATATATTTAGGTGTCGATTTTTTCCCTGGCGAACGATAGTGAGTCTGTAATTTTGGAAGAACCGGCCCTTGGCCGAAAAATGTACAAACTAATCTAGAAGGGGGATCTAATGGATGTATTTTTAAAGTTTGATGGAGGTCTAGGGAGGAAACTAGAAAAATAATACATATAGGAAAATATGGACCAAAAAGTGAACCATCCCCCTTAATTCCGTACAGAGTAACGGTGTTGAGTATTATACCGAGCAGCTGTGACGGTAATGAGCTAATATTTCATGTTGGCATAATATAGTTGGACGTGTATAATCTTCAAATATCGGATACATTAACCAATATGCACAGTTCGTGGTGATTGATGCTTGTATCGTGTAATCAATCACTGATCCTACATTTAAAATATATTAATACTGTTTCATTAAATATACAATCAACACCAAGAAGCCTGATTATTTTGATGAATACACTAGTAATCAATGTTTTTCTATGTAGCGGTTACAATAAGTACCTACCAATATATAAATATATATATATAAATATATATATATATATATATATATATATATATATATATATATACTGTATATATCGTATATACGCTATATAAACTATGATTGAAGTTTTGATGAGTGCGTGAACAATGTTTATCTTTTAATATATACATAAGCTATTATCGTCAATGACATTTTTCATATGCGACGGTGCGAAGTCGTAAAACATAAAGGGTGGTTTGTTCAAAGGGTTCCATGAGAATTAATAACACAGTAAGGTTGAAAACCATATATCGAGTATCTGAGCCCCAGCTAGTTATGAATAAATGTACCACCAGGGACCAGAGGGTTGTAAAAAAAAAAAAAAATCAGAAAACACCAGGAATGGGTTAGAAATGAAGGACCGCCCCCCAAAAAAACGATCCCCTAGGTCATTAACCCTCTCCGACATATGACGCAATTTTGAGCCCATTAGGGATACTTTAAAGCCTTTGTTACCATCAGGGGTATTTAGAAACCTTTAGTTTAGTTACTTCAACCTCTGCAGTTGTCTTTGAGTTAGCTGTGGGCAGAAAACTAATTTTGGAGAGGTAATTATAAGTGAGAGAACTCTATTTCTTATTGCTAATCTGGCAACCTCTGCATCATGTGAGTCTGAAGGGGTTAAGGGGTCCTACGGTACATCCGAAAGTCGATTTTACAAGAATAAAAAATTAAAGGCAAAAACACCCAAAAACCATGTTTTTGCGCGCTCACGCGCACGCGGTTGGACTTTGAGAGTTTTCAACCATCGGCAAGGTTGTGTGGGATACTTACACAGTTCCCATACAAATCTGAGCCCTCTAGGTGCCATAGGACCGGATTAATTAACCCCCGACGATACTTGTGCATCGTGGGGTCTAGCGTTACATACATTACCGACGACACGTTGTCGTCGCTGGGGTTCAGTGGGTTAAGGGGACAGTGGCTGTTTGTTAGGTATATTAATTCATTTATTCATATATTTTTTTAGTTTCCTCCCTAGACCTCCATCAAGCTTAGAAAAACACTCCCTAGGCCCCCCTTCAAGATAGACTTGTACATTTTTCGGTAGAAGAATGTCCCGGCCAAAGGCCGATTTCTTCTAAAATTACAGGCTTGCTATCGCTCGCCAGGAAAAAATAGACACCTAAATGGCACGAAGGGTCCTAATATTGACAAAGAAATGGGGTGAAAGATCATAAAATCCCCAAACTAATGGAACCAACGTCTTAAAATCTCAAAACTAGTGGGGCTAAACATTAGGGAGAAGGGAGAAGGGGGTCCAGAAAAACGGTCTGTCTCCCCTTAACCCCTTCTTTACTGGGACCGTCCCTTTAACTATATTCTGGCTACTATTAGACGATTTTATTCAGTTTAAAAAGTCTCCAGCAATGAGCAGACTTTGAACTATCTCACTTAACCCTTTTTGCTACCACAGAACCTTATTAAACTGCACAAAATCTTGTAAATATAGCTAGAACAAAATATAAAAGATGTCACTGGCATAGAAGTGGTTAATGTGTGAGGTTGAATGTCACATTTATTATACTATACTTGATATTTTTTCCAGCTGATACTCTAGAATCGTAGATGTGGCAACTGCGCGGTAGTGTCTCGTGATTGCTTGGAGTGAATGTGTTTCATTTCGTAGGTTGCTTCTGATAACAATTAAAATTACTGTTTCATTGTAATTATTTGACTCATCATATCTACAAAGTATGGTATAATAGTGGCTTCTATTCTAAATCTTGTAAATGTCTTTTAGCATTGATATTCTGCAATACAAACAAGCATTAACCAAAAATGCATCTGTACCCAAGTCAACTGCTGCCCAAACGAACATTGACACTTCAGTACATGAATTATATTTGAAAATTAAATGACATTAGACTGTTTAACCACATATAAAAGATAGTATAACACTTAAGTACATGTAATATAAGGCATGTACTACATTTAAAGTAGCCTATATGTTCAGGGAATTTAGTAAATGTGGTGGTTGGGGAGGGAGAGGGAGAGGCGGGAAGTTTAAATCTGTTAACCAGACTGTTATCAAGCTTTTCCTTCAGGGGTGTATATTCATGTAAATATTTCCATGGGCATACACATTTTAATGTAGCTAATAATATTTTGTGTATTTAACTTGTACAAAAATTGGGTAGCCTACACTTGTGAAGATATTCTCCTTTCTTACCCAGGACCGTAGCCTACCCTAAACAATTCTGCCTCACCAAGCCTATAAACCACTTGTGAGTTTCAGGCTACCCAATTTCCGTACAAGTAAAATACACACATTATTATTGGCTACATTAAAATGTGTATGCCCATGAATATATTTACGTGAAGGAAAAGCTTGGTAACAGAGTTTGGTTAACAGATTTAAGCTTCCCGCCTCTCCCTCTCCCTCCCTAACCACCACATTTACTAAATTCCCTGAACATATAGGCTACTTTAAATGTAGTACATGCCTTATATTACATGTACTTAAGTGTTATACTATCTTTTATATGTGGTTAAACAGTCTAATATCATTTAATTTTCAAATATAATTCATGTACTGAAGTGTCAATGTTCGTTTGGGCAGCAGTTGACTTGGGTACAGATGCATTTTTGGTTAATGCTTGTTTGTATTGCAGAATATCAATGCTAAAAGGCATTTACAAGATTTAGAATAGAAGCCACTATTATACCGCACTTTGTAGATATGATGAGTCAAATAATTACAATGAAACAGTAATTTTAATTGTTATCAGAAGCAACCTACGAAATGAAACACATTCACTCCAAGCAATCACGAGACACTATCGCGCAGTTGCCACATCTACGATTCTAGAGTATCAGCTGGAAAAAAATCAAGTATAGTAATGCTTTTGTATTTTAGGTATACATTTTTTTGTAATTACACTTAGATAATTATATTATTCCTCTTAATAATAATATATAACTTAACCCCTTTTGTACCAGCGACGTCTTTTTAATTATATTCTAGCTACATTTAAACAATTGTGTGAAGTTTAAGAGGGATCTGTGGTAGTAAAAAGGGTTAAGGGAGATAGTTCGAAGCCTGTTATTTGCTGAGGGCCCTTATTTAAGTTGAATACAATACTAGCCAGAGTAAAGTTAAAAGGACGTCACCGGTACAAAAGGGGTTAATGGTATTCACAATACTTGAGTATCTACCATATATAGTTAGTTTTGTCTATCTATCTATCTACTTATATACTCAGGCCCAATCGCCCCACTTTTCTTTTCTTTTGGTGTGTGTGGGGGGGGGGGGGGGAGGGTAGCCGACTCCAGACAGAGCCAGAATAGGGGCAACACAAAATACAACAAAAAACAATGAACACACAAACACAAAATACAAATTCACACACATCTAGGTCATCCAGGAGAAGACCCAGAGACCAGGGTCACCAATACGTTGATGTGTATACGCGGGGAGACTAGAATGATCAACAAATTAGAGAAAAATCCTAAATGCAATTGATACACATTTGTAGAATATAAGAGGTCAAATGAAATTACCGTTTACCAATTATTAAGGGTGTAGTGCTTGTTTTTTGGTCGATATATATATATATATTTATTAATCTATTTTGTTTTTGTGTCCTCGCTAAACCTCCATCAAGCTTAGTAAAACACCTCCTAGACCCCTTTTCAAGATAAATTTGTAAAATTTTCGGTAGAAAAATGTCATGGCTGAAGGCCTGTTCCTTCTAAAATTAGAGGCTCGCTATCGATCGCTAGCACAACATTAACACCTAAAGGCCACGAAAGGTTTAAATATTAACACCAAAATTAGGCGAAAGGTCTCAAAATCGCCGAACTAACAGAACGAACGTCTTAAAGCCTCCAAACTAATATGCTAAACATGAGCGAGAAGGGGGTCCAGAAGAAGAGTAGTACCCCCTTAACTTATTGTGAATCACAGAGCACACAATGCACTTCAATTGTTATTTAGGTCCTTTTGAAAGTTCATCCGCCATAAACATATTGTCAATGGCAAGGGAAATATGTGTTGACGATATAACAATACCGTAAATTTCCAGCCATACGATGCACTAGTGTTTCATAAATTTTGTATTTCCATGACTGGCCTCACATGTTTTTAAGGGGGGTCACCGGCTTTTTTGTGTATCTTTCTCTCATTTTCTATCTTTCCCTGGCTTGTATCCATTCGGCCCCATTCAGCCAACTGTTTTAAAATGTTTAACCCCATCCATGTGTCGATTTCTTCTCGGCGAGCGATAGCGAGCCAGCAATGTATGGATACATCCGGCTTCGCCTGAGAAATGTTTCTATCAAAAAATGTACAAATTTAGCTTGCTGTCAAAACAAAAATATATATATGCTAGCTCGCTACTGCTCGCCAGGAAAATATTGACACCTGGATGGGGATAAACGTTTTAAAACAGTAGGCTGAATGGGGCCGAATGGATACAAGCCAAAGAGAGAGGGAGAGAGAGAGAGAGAAAGAGAAAAAAAGCGAGGTGGGCTCCCTTAATCGACTTGTATTTTAGCTCATGTGTTTTTTAGCGAGCATGTAGGATATGATTGACAGCCGCCATTGCCGTTTATAAATGAGGATATGAAACTGTTCCCCTAATATCAAAATATATGCACAAATTCTGTTTACTAAATGAAGCTGTAGCCAGTCAATTATATATAATGCAGTTGGGTCTGAGTACACGATTAGATTGATATCCAAAATTCGGAAATGGATAATAATCGTGATCGTGTACTCAACCTTTAACTGCGTTGGTGGTGTAATGGTTTAGGTGCTTAGGCTATGTTCTGGGTGTGGTGTCCCGAGTTGGAATCCTGGGAGGACCATATGCTTTCATTAGTTTATTCAAGTACATTGGCGTTTGTAGTGGATGATTAATGTTAAGAACGGGGTGTTACTTATATACACTATTCTTAAAGCATATCTTGCTGATCTTACAACTCACATAGAAGCTGTAAATGATTGATATACAGTACAGTAATGACATTTTAAATATATACTGTATATATATATTTTTTTTATTAATTTGCAATGGTCATCTTGTAACTGTATTCATGCCTGGCCTCTTTAGTAAGGTATTATATTGAGAGATTAAGGGGGGTGACCTGCTTTTGTTCTCTCCTTTTCTCCCTCTCTCTGGGTTGTATCCATTCGGAACCATTCAGCCTACTGTTTTAACACATATATCCCCATCCAGGTGTCGATTTTTTTCTTGGCGAGTGTTAGCGAGCCGTGTGTGTGTGTGTGTGTGTTGATGGAAATGATGTGCGTATTGCATTGCGTAAGATTGAGTGCATCCAATCAGTGTTGTTTTACACTAATTAACGAAGGGAATATGTTGACACCCTTACATTTGTTCATCCACCTTTAATTATGTTCCTTTATATCTTTGTTTCTATGAAAAACATTTCATAAACTAATCTGGAAACATAAATTTGGATATCTATCTAGCACCACCTTATACCACCACCACCACCACCACCACCAACACCACCAAAACTCACTAACACCACCACCACCACCACCACCGCACACCAACACCTCCACCACAATCACACACCACCACCACACACCAACACCACCACCACACACCAACACCACCAAAACTCACTAACACCACCACCACCACCACCACACACCAACACCACCACCACACACCAACACCACCACCACACACCAACACCTCCACCACAATCACACACCACCACCACACACCAACACCACCAAAACTCACTAACACCACCACCACCACCACCACACACCAACACCACCACCACACACCAACACCACCACCACACCTCCACCACAATCACACACTACCACCACACACCAACACCACCACCACACACCAACACCTCCACCACAATCACACACCACCACCACCACACACCAACACCACCACCACACACCAACACCACCAAAACTCACTAACACCACCACCACACACCAACACCACCACCACACACCAACACCACCACCACACACCAACACCTCCACCACAATCACACACCACCACCACCACCACTCTGTCACCAACGAAATCGCTCGTTAAGTTGAAGTTTTGTGATCACTGGATGTTGATATCCAAAACAAAAAACCCGGAACGAGGCAACTATGTCTTACTTATTTGTTGTACAAGTGTAAAAGTTGAAACGTTAGGTAGGAAATGATGGGGCTTTTCTTACGTCGTGTAAATATTGTATTATCTCAGAAGCACTTTTTACAAACGTTGGTTTTCATTGTTAGGAATATTTTTACCTGCGATAAAATGTACGAAACGTGAACAAAAATAAGATGGACGATTGCCATACACCTGAAATAGGAGGAGGCTTAGAAGGCGTTGGTGGAGATGAAAGGTAAATTGAGGTCGTGTTAAAGGGAAGAAATAGAGTATTGTAAGAAAAGGATAGACAAAACAGATATTGCATTATCCTGACGTACTCAGATAGTGTGCATGTACTGTATTTTTTCTTTCTATGTGAGTGAGGGAGACAAAAGGCAGAACTGCCTGTAGCGAGCGCCTCCCCCAGAGTTGAAAGAGTGACGGCCAAAATCAAGGGACGTTCGAGCCAAAATGCCTGGACTCACAGAGTTTAAAGCAATTTAAGTCATAGGAAGAGGGAAAGACTGATTCTGGGAGAGAGTTCTAGAGCACAGCTGTTGAATAGAAGAAAGACTGAGAGTAACGTCTCACTCTTGGGTTGGAGAGTTGCACAGAGTAGGGGTGGGAGTGTGTTTCAATATCTGGATGATAAAAAGGTCGTACTACCATGACTTTAAGGAGAGATTTTTAGTTTGTTCCCTAGACCTACATAAAGCTTAATACAAATAATTCCAAGATAATACTACAAGATAAATTTGTACATTTTTCGATAGAAATATATCCCGGCCAAAGGCCGATTTTTCATAAATTATAAGCTCGCTATCGCTTACCAGGAAAAATCGATACCTAAATGGCACAAAAGCTCTTAAAATTGACGAAAATGGAACTTTCCCATTATTAAGTATACTTTAGAATTTGTGGAAGCACCCGACTTTAAGTTAGCATATGGCAGGTATTGAAGGTAAATGATGCAGTCATTGTTGCATAGAAAGATGATTATCAGAACCGAAGGGGAGACTAAATGAGAGGAGGAGGGGAAGCGAATCCTACATGAATACCAAATTATAAATAGAAAGCAAAGAACACGTGTATTGAAAGGAAGCGAACTCATTTCCCTTGCAAATAGAACAATCAATAGGAGGGGCAGAGAAAACGGAAGTACAGAGTTACAAAAGGGGAAAATAATGAATGGAAAGAGGACGCATATTTATATATATATATATATATATATATATATATATATATATATATATATATATATATATACCGTAAGGTGGGGCAAGTGCGCATTTTTCTTTGAGGTTTTCAACCTATGGGAAGAGTCGTAGGAGGAAACTGAAAAAAGTGAGTCATGTTTTTAGTGTTTATTAATAGGGCAACCTTTAGCACATAGTGAAATGTTTATGAAAATATTCATGTGGTAGGTAGTGAAAAAATATATATGGTTGCGAGTTTACCCCAGGGTTGGGGGTAAGTGCGCAACATGTTTTGTTTTTCTTCAAATTTACGCACACTTAAGCTTATTTGAACAATCCTATGCATACTTTAGATGTATTATCACACAGTAAGATATATATGGGGAAGTGCGCACCCGTCGGGGTAAGTGCGCACCGAAAATACGGACAGCTTTGGCCTGCCTTATCTAAGAAGCTTTTCACAAACAACCGTAAGTCCATATGGTCGAAAGCATAACCATAATCACCAAAGGTGGCCAGAGCTGGGCAATGGACAGCTCCTCCTCCGGAAGCAAGGCTGGTTTGTGCCCTGTTTCTGATGTGCGCCTCGCTCCGGACACATGATCACGCAGTTACCCCACCATTCATTCATGACTCACTACTCACTAATGCTTAGGCCTAGCAACATATAATTATAGCATAATCTACCTAAGTATATACATAATTAATGAGCCTAATATAATACCCTTCCAATATTTATTGTTAGGTAACTTACCCTTAGTATTCCAACGTAGAGTTTCGTCCAAATTTTTCTTCAGGGAAGATGGAGCATTGAAGGAAGCCGTGGTGGTCACTGTTCTTGATAAAATGGTAGGGTCACACTTGTTAAAGTTGAATCAATATCTCTGCTCTGTATTCAAACTAGGAAAAAATAAAAAATAAAATATTCGAAGCCGGTTTTTGATGATAATGAAAATAATTTACTTCGGTAATATATATATATATATATATATATAATTATATATTGTATATATTTTTTGTTTTTATTTATTTCTTAGTTTCCTCGCTAGACCTCCATCAAGCTTAGAAAAACACCCCTTAGACCCCCTTTCAAGATAAATTTGTAAATTTTTCGATAGAAAAATTTCCCGGCCAAAGGCCGGTTCCTTTCTAAAATTAGAGGCTTGCTATCGCTCGCCAGGTAAAAATAGACACCTAAATTGCACGAAAGATCTCAATATTGACAAAATAATGAGGCGACAGGTCTCAAAAATCGCCAAACTAATGGAACGAACATCTTATAACCTCAAAACTAATATGCTAAACATGAGGGAGGAGGGGGTCCAGAAAAAGTGAGTTCTACCCCCTAAAGCACGAAATAGAAAAATATCACACACAAAGGACACTACAGTAGATTAAGGGGAGATGGGCCGTTTGTCTGATCCCCCTTTTCCGTCATGTTTAGCCCCATTAGTTTTCAGATTTTAAAATATTTGCCCCATTAGTTTGGCATTTTTAAGACTTTGCCCCATTTAAAGACTTTGTGGAGAGTGAGCAGAGCGAGTTCTTTGACCTGAATGTTGGTTTGAAACAGGGGTGTGTGATGTCCCCGTGGTTGTTTACTGTATATATGGATGGAGTCATGAAAAAAATACTACCAAGAGCAGTGGATGTTGGTGTATCGCTGAAAAGGGAGGGAATTGAGTGGAAGCTACCTATACTGCTGTTTGCGGATGATACAGTTCTGATGAGTGATAATGAATGGGAGTTGCAGGGTCTGGTAAATTAGTTTGAAACAGTGTGCGAAAAATGGAATTTGAAGGTAAATGCGAGGAAGAGCAAGGTTTTGGTCTTCGAAAGGGGTGAAGTCACAGAGTATGAGGTGAAGCTGAACGGTCAGGCTATGGAGATCGTCAACTCTTTTAACACTCCACGAGCGGCTAGGTCGGTAACTTCTACTACCTGGCAAGCGGGTGGTTTTACCCTAAACGACCTTGTTTCCATGCTCTTTTTCATGCATAAACAAGAGCCAGAACGTAATAAAATTATGTATCCCTGAAAGGGCGATAATTGAGCTTTCCAATGACACCAGAACCATCCTACTACGACCACGCGTTCTCTTGCAACAATCGTGCAAGACGAGTGCAAATTCCCTATAATACGGTAATATCCTTACATAATTCCCTGTGTAGCGAGGCGGTGAGTGTGGATGTGTGTGGAGGGAACGTCAGTAGTCGCGCGGGACCCGTGTCGAGCGGCGGTCATGAGCCGACCTACGCTCCTCCCATCGCTCGTCTCTCTCTCAGAGCCATTATTGCTCAAAAATTGCACACAGACTTAAGTCGGGCCCCGCCACTTAGTCCTTGGTTCTCTAGGCCGACTTAAGTCGGGTCCCGCTAAACAAGGGTTAAGTATCTGGGCAGTGTGTTGAGTAAAGATGGGACTATGAATGAAGAAGTGCGGGAGAGGGTACAACAGGGGAAGAGGGTTGTAGGAACACTAAAAGCAGTAACAAGAAATAGGGTGGTCAGTATGGAAGTGAAGAAGTCCTTGCATGACAGTGTGGTAATCCCGACACTGACTTACGGAAGCGAAGCATGGACGTTGGTTGAGAGACTCAGACCAAGAGTGAGAGCAGTGGAAATGAATTACTTAAGGAGTGCGTGCGGAGTTATATGGAGGGATAGACAGACTAATGAGGAAGTAAGAAGAAGGTGTGGTGTGGAGGTAGATGTGCTGGAAAGTGTGAAAAGGAACAACTTGAGATGGTTCGGCCATATGGAACGTATGGAAAGCGAGAGAATGACTAAGAGGGTGTACGAGAGCGAGGTGGAGGGACAGAGAGGGAGAGGTAGACCGAATGAGAGGTGGAAGGATGGAGTGAGGAAGTACATGAACGAAGGCGGTGCTGGTTGGGGGGAGGGGCATCGACTGACTGGGGACAGAGGTGCATGGGGGCGGTTCGTTCGTGGCCACCCCTTCGGGGATCACGGCGTCAGGCAATAGATAGATAGATAGATAGATATATATATATACGTGTATACAGTATATATACATACCAGTCTATGATACATACAGTAGATTAACTGCTTACGTATTTTTGTATATATTTATATCTATATCGGAGAGAGAGAGAGAGAGAGATAGTACACAAGAAATCAAGCAACAACAGGTCTAGTGACCCTTCTAGGCTGCTTGTCCTCCAAAACACTGAGGATCAAGTGTCCAAACAGTGGTTTAGAGTGGGTAAGGGAACATTGGAAAGGGAACTACTGCCCTGGAACTAAAAGAGAGAGAGAGAGATAAGGAGGGGGTAACGGAATCTGAGTAGCATAAAAATGCCATTATAAAATATATTTGATAATGGTAAAATAACAATAAATTTGGTTAACGTCTGTGAATGGCGAGACAAATATATTATATAATGGACACATACAACCGCTATAAAAGAACAATTAACATTCAAATTGACAAAGGAATGACCCATAAAATTGTTAGTCCATGAAACCAATTGTTTGATGTGTTGGAACAATACAATACAATGTAGAGGGGGAAGCCGGTCCTATGTTGTAGTTGTTGTTGTTGTGGTTGTGGTTGTTGTTGTTGTTATTGTGGTTGTAGTTGTTGCTATTGTTGTTGTTGTTGTTGCTATTGTTGTTGTTGTGATGTAGTATTTCTATTTGTGGTACCTATTGTGAATGGATCCGTGTAATTCCTTGTCGGTCAACTCTTTTACAGAATCTAATTGCTTAGCTTAAGATCGTTTACACACACACACACACACACACACACACACACACACACACACACACACACACACACATTCACATACACACACACAAACACACACACACACACACACTTACAGTAATTGAAGAAGTGGTACGTAACTATAGTCTGTTTCTTTTCAACTGATGGTAAATTGCAAAGTTTCTATCAAGATTTCTCAGTTATTTTGGAGGTTTTGTGGTGAAATATGGTGGTAATTATATCCACTTGGTCTTACTATGATGTAGAGAGATACAGTAGTAGTTTCATATTTGTCCATCACGTATCGATAAATTAGCTGCTAAGGGAGTCAATTTGTCGTCAGTTGAACAAAACATAGAGTATAGTTATCAGTGTATCATGCCTTCGTACACAACAGAGAGAGAGAGAGAGAGAGAGAGAATATTCTAAACACTTACACACGAAGAGATCAGCTAGTTTTAATGATTTGTCTAGTTTTGTTTATATTTGTATAGAAACATAGACTGTTCACATTATATACACATAGAGGGAAATCTATAAAGGCGATGCTATATATTGGTCCTTTCTTAACTAGATCTGTACCGGCGATGTCTTTCTAATAATATTATTTCATTCTAGCTTTATTTAGACGATTCTGTGGAGCTTAAGAAGGATCTGTGGTAGTAAAAAGGCTTAATTAAGATAGTTCAAAGCCTGTTAATTGCTGGAGGCCCTTCTTAAACTGAATAAAATCGTCTAAATATAGCTTCAATAAAATGTAAAAGATTTCGCCGGTACAGAAGGGGTTAGCATGATTATTCACAACATGGAAAGATTGTCCTATGTTTGGTCAATATAGAGGCCGCACCTACTGCCCCCCCCCCCCCCCCCTCACCCCACAGTCCCGGCCCCGTCACTGTGATGTATATTCTGACTATTTGGCAAATGGGGCGTCAGGTGGTTGGTGTGGTGGTAGTAGTAGTGTTAGTGATGGTGGTGTGGTAGTGGTGGTGGTGGTGGAGGTATGGTCGAGATAATGCCGATGGTAGTGTAATGGTGGTGGTGGTGGAGATATGACGATGGTAGTGTAGTGGTGGTGGTATGGTGGAGATATGACGATGGTAGTGTAGTGGTGGTGGTGGTGGATATATGGCGATGGTAGTGTAGTGGTGGTGGTGGTGGTGGTGGAGATATGACGATGAGAGTGGGTGGTGGTGGAGATAATGACGATGGTAATGTGCTGGTGTTGGTGGTGGACATATGACGATGGTACTGTAGTGGTGTTGGTGGTGGTGATGGTGGACATGACGATGGTAATGTAGTGGTGTTGGTGGTGGTGGTGTTTTTTTTTTTTTTTTTTTTTTTTTCTATGTGATTGAGGGAGGCAAAAGGCATTACTGCCTATAGCGAGTGCCTCCCCCATAGTTGAAAGAGTGACAGGGCCAAAATCAAGGGACGTTCGAGCCAAAATGCCTGGACACACGGAGTTTGAAGCAATTTAAGTCATAGGAAGAGGGAAAGACTGATTCTGGGAGAGAGTTCCAGAGCTCAGCTGTTGAGTAGAAGAAAGTTTGAGAGTAACGTTTCACTCTTGGCTTGGAGAGTTGCACAGAGTAGGGGTGGGATTGAGTTGCAAGACGGGTACCACGTGCCCTACGTAAAGCAGGTGGTATACACTGGGAAAGCTCTGAGGAACACTGATTATTATAGTAGCGATAGAATAGCGAGAGAGATGCAACATTGCGGCGGAGAGAGAGAGATTACAGAGAGTTGGTGAGTGGACGGGAGTTAATGATGCGAAAGGCCTTCCTTTCAACTTTGTCTAGGAGAGCGGTGTGAGAAGAACCTCCCCACACATGTGAACAATACTCAATACAAGGGCGCACTATGCCCCTGTACAGAGCAAGAAGCTGTGCTGGGGAAAAGAATCCCCTAAGGCAGTTGAGCACACCCAGCTTCTGGGAGGCTGCCTTAGCAAGACTGGTAATATGGTCCTTCCAAATGAGAGCAGAAGAAAAAGAGACACCAAGAATATTGAGAGAAGATGAAGGGTTGATTTTTGTATTGTTGAAGAATAAGGGATAGTCCGCTGGGAGATCCTGACGGGTAGATAGATGGAGAAATTGGGTTTTGGAAGCATTAAAGTTAACAAGGTTTTCTCTGCCCCAATTGGAAATAGTATTTAGATCTGAATTTAAGAGTTCTATGGCTTCATTACGTTTGTCGTTGAGGAATTGCTGGCTTGGGCGTTCTGAAAAACTAATGGAGTAGTGCAAGGTTGAGTCGTCTGCGTATGAATGGATGGGAATTAAGGTACAGTTAAGGAGATCATTTATAAAAATTAGAAAGAGAATAGGAGATAGGACAGAGCCCTGAGGAACACCGGAGTTTATAGGGTGAGGAAGTGAACAATGGCCGTCCACAACCGCGGCTATGGAACGGCCGGAAAGGAAATTAGAGACAAAGGCACAGATGGAGGGATAGAAACCGAAGGAGGGTAGTTTAGAAATTAAAGATTTATGCCAGACTCTATCGAAGGCTTTCGATATGTCTAGTGCAATAGAAAAAGTCTCACCGAAGTCCCGAAAGGAGGATGACCAAGAGTTAGTAAGATATGAAAGAAGATCACCAGTAGAGCGACCCTTAAGGAAGCCATACTGGCGATCTGAGAGCAGATTATGAGAAGAGAAATGCTTAAGAAATTTGGAAGCAAGAATAGTTTCAAAAACTTTAGAAAGACAAGAGATGAGAGCAATTGGACGATAGTTGGAGGGTTGAGAGCGGTGGTGGACATATGACGATGGTAATGTAGTGGTGTTGGTGGTGGTGGTGGTGGAGATATGACGATGGTAATGTAGTGGTGGTGGTGGTGGTGGACATATGACGATGGTAATGTAATGGTGTTGGTGGTGGTGATGGTGGAGATATGACGATGGTAATGTAGTGGTGTTGGTGGTGGTGGACACATGACGATGGTAATGTAGTGGTGTTGATGGTGGTGGTGGTGGAGATATGACGATGGTAATATAGTGGTGGTGGTGGTGGAGATATGACGATGGTAACGTAGTGGTGTTGGTGGTGGACATATGACGATGGTAATGTAGTGGTGGTGGTGGTGGTGGAGATATGACGATGGTAATGTAGTGGTGTTGGTGGTGGTGGTGTGGTGGAGATATGACGATGGTAATGTAGTGGTGTTGGTGGTGGAGATATGACGATGGTAATGTAGTGGTGGTGGTGGTGGTGGTGGAGATATGACGATGGTAATGTAGTGGTGTTGGTGGTGGTGTGGTGGAGATATGACGATGGTAATGTAGTGGTGTTGGTGGTGGAGATATGACGATGGTTATGTAGTGGTGGTGGTGGTGGTGGTGGTGGAGGTGGAGATATGACGATGGTAATGTAGTAGTGTTGGTGGTGGTGGTGGTGGATATATGACGATGGTAATGTAGTGGTGTTGGTGGTCTTGGTGGATATATGACGATGGTAATGTAGTGGTGTTGGTGGTGGTGATGGTGGAGATATGACGATGGTAATGTAGTGGTGTTGGTGGTGGTGGAGATTTGCCGCTGGTAATGTAGTGTTGGTGGTGGTGGTGGACATATGACGATGGTAGTGTGGTGGTGGTGGTGGAGATACGACGATGGTAGTGTGGTGGTGGTGGTGGTGGAGATATGACGATAAGAGTGTAGTGGTGGTGGTGGAGATATGACGATGGTAATGTAGTGGTGTTGGTGGTGGTGGTGGACATATGACGATGGTAATGTGGTGGTGTTGGTGGTGGACATATGACGATGGTAATGTGGTGGTGTTGGTGGTGGACATATGACGATGGTAATGTGGTGGTGTTGGTGGTGGACATGACGATGGTAATGTAGTGGTGTTGGTGTTGGTGGTGGTGGTGGACATGACGATGGTAATGTAGTGGTGTTGGTGGTGGTGGTGGTGGTGGAGATATGATGATGGTAATGTGTAGTGGTGTTGGTGGTGGAGATATGACGATGGTAATGTAGTGGTGTTGGTTGTGGTGGTGGTGGAGATATGACGATGGTAATGTAGTGGTGGTGGTGGTGGAGATATGACGATGGTAATGTAGTGGTGGTGGTGGTGGTGGTGGTGGTGGAGATATAACGATGGTAATGTAGTGGTGTTGGTGGTGGAGATATGACGATGGTAATGTAGTGGTAGTGGTGGTGTGGTGGAGATATGACGATGGTAATGTAGTGGTGTTGGTGGTGGTGGTGGAGATATGACGATGGTAATGTAGTGGTGGTGGTGGTGAAGATATGACGATGGTAATGTAGTGTTGTTGGTGGTGGTGGTGGAGATATGACGATGGTAATGTAGTGGTGTTGGTGGTGGTGGAGATATGACGATGGTAATGTAGTGTTGTTGGTGGTGGAGATATGACGATGGTAATGTAGTGGTGTTGGTGGTGGTGGTGGTGGAGATATGACGATGGTAATGTAGTGGTGTTGGTGGTGGAGATATGACGATGGTAATGTACTGGTGGTGGTGGTGGTGGAGATATGACGATAGTAATGTAGTGGTGTTGGTGGTGGTGGTGGAGATATGACGATGGTAATTTAGTGGTGTTGGTGGTGGTGGAGATATGACGATGGTAATGTAGTGGTGTTGGTGGTGGTGGTGGTGGAGATATGACGATGGTAATGTAGTGGTGTTGGTGGTGGTGGTGGAGATATGACGATGGTAATGTAGTGGTGTTGGTGGTGGTGGTGGAGATATGACGATCGTAATGTATTGGGGTTGGTGGTGGTAGTGGTGGAGATATGACGAAGGTGTTGGTGGTGGTTGTGGTGGAGATATGACGATGGGAGTATAGTGGCGGTGGTGGTGGTGTGGTGGACATATAACGATGATAGTGATATGGTGGTGGTGTTATGTCGATGGTAGTGTAGTACGGTACAAAGGAGTACAAAGGAATACAAAGGAAATCAAGCAACAACAGGTCTAGAGACCCCTCTAGGCTGCTTGTCCTCCAAAACACTGAGGATCAAGCGTCCGAACAATGGCTTAGAGTTGGTAAGGGAAAATTGGGAAGGTAACTACTGCCCTGGAACTAATATCCGTGGCAGGATTAGGAAGTTAGTAGGGGACAGATGGGTTAGTAACATAACACAGTTATAAGTGGTCTTTCGTATATCTGGGAAAAAGAGAGTAAAGTCTTAGTATTATATATACGCAATAATCCGTGTTGAATCTGAGGGGGGAATAAAATAAAGTTATTCATTTACAAACGCAGTCAGTCGCGGGTTTAAGGCAAGATATCTGTCTAGGCGAAGTTTAATAGAATCAACCGTGCTGCAGTCTATAACATCTCGGGGAAGCCCATTCCACAAGTTGACAACTCGATTGAAGAAGAAATCCTTAAATTCGTGTGAGTTAAAAGTTTTACCAATAATTTTGCAACCATTTCCCCGCTTGTAATTAGATTACATGCCTTTGATGATGTTGAACACTTGAATTAAGTCATCTCTTAATCTGCGCTGGGTTAAATGAAATAGATTTAATCCTTAAGACGCTCCTCGTATGGTTTGTTCTTTAGGCTAGGTATCATTTTGGTAACTCTACGTTGAACTCGTTCTAGCTTGTCTATATCTTTTTGGTAATAAGGGCACCAGGATTGAACGCAGTATTCTAGCAGAGGGCGGACTAAGGAATTGTAAAGAGTTAGGATAACTTCTTTGGATTTATGCTCAAATAACCTGCCTATAAAGCCAATGATTTTGATTGCCTTTTTAACAACTTCTGAACATTGTTGACTCGGTTTTAGGTTACTTGATATTGTTACTCCCAGATCGGTTTCTCTGTCTACACTCTTAAGCCGAGTGCCATTCATCGAATAGTTTGCTTTCTCATTTCGGTATCCGATATGTAGTACTTTACATTTATCTGCATTGAAACTCATTTGCCAAGTTTGGGCCAAACATGACAACTTATCTAGATTGTGTTGCATATTGTCAACTTGTTCTTTTGACAGTACGCTATTTGCAATTTTTGTATTGTCAGCAAACTTTGAGATTGTACAGATAAGACCCTCATCTATGTCGTTGATGTAAATTAGAAATAGAATTTGTCCTAGTACCGATCCGTGGGGTACCCCGCTACTTACATTGGTCCATTTAGATGCCTTACCGTTTATGAGTATACTCTTTGCTTGCTGTCGTTGAGCCAAATGTCTATCCATTTTGTGACGCTTCTGCATAGTAGCCACGTGCGGGCGTGCGCACGCGTCGGCTGCCCAGCCGTTTAGAAACCGGCCGGCAGGCTTTTCCTTAGTATATATCCTACGACAACGTAACTAATGTCTGGGATATTCTTATGTTGTTTCACAGCTTGTAGCTGCCCTTATTCTTAACCAACGCATCTTAGTATATTTTATTCTCGATAGTTGATTGTTTCATTATAATATATAAGATGTAAGTCTAGTGAGAGTGGGAGGAGACGAGCGGGAGAGAGAGACCGGCTGGGGGACGTTGCTTCGCGCGGAGAGTCTAGCTTGGGACGAGCCTGAAGCGTTGCCATATGCATCCGATTGCAACGTTAGGCTTAGTTTCGACTCACGCACGGGGTAGACGATTTTGACCCGGCAACTGTGTTGAGTGTTGCCAAGCCTGGGATGTATTTTGTATGCCTAGGGTGGGGTCCAGACAGATTCAAGACTCAGAGCTCACCTCACTGTCGTACCCTTCGGACCCCCTTGATATCTATCCCTCTCAACCCCACTTAGAAACTTTCTCTCTTACTTTGTATACCTTCTTTCCACTACTTCACCAATCTATTTAATTATCCCATCCCCTTGATAAACCTTATATCTATTATTGTATTAACGACGAGCTCTCAGATAATTAGATAGGATTTTGGGCCTTATGCAGAGACGTAATTGTTAATGAGACCTAGGAAGCTTTTTTTGTTGTCTCATATTTGGTGGTTTCATGCTTGCTAGTGTGTTCTTGTGTCAGGTTAGCAGGGGCTAGACCGGAGGGGAGGCTTTTTGCGATCCTTTAAGTAAAGTCTGCTGGTGCGAGTCCTGTGGACCCGCACGACTTTACTAGGATACCCGTGGGAGTCTGGGGGCATTTTCTTGTCTGTGTCCCTGTGTGTCTAGTGTTGTGTTGTGTGAGGGCCCTTGCCTAGTCCACTCAGCACTGCGCTAGCACGTCTTGCTTTTGTTTTAGGGTCACCAGGAGAGAGTCAGATAATTGCGATCTGAGTCTCTCAAGAGAGCACCCTTTCAATTAGAGTAATTTGGCGCACAGACTTGGGAACGTCCCTAGGCTAGAGCAGGTGGCTCAGCCCGGGTATCCGAAGCCTATATCCTTCCAGCTAGACCTCTGCCACCTGGCAGATTAACAGCTAGGGGTTTATTATCTCTGTATGCTTGTTATTATGCCACAGTTTACCGTTTTTGTGAGCATTGTGAGTCAGGGTGTGGCTTAGAGACTCTGTCCGAGCAGGCTTGCCTGACTAAGAGTGAGAAGCACACCTGTATGTGGTTATGTTGCGAGTTGCTGCCTTTATTTAATTATACCTATGCCATTATACACTGTAGGTCCTATCACTAGTATTTATTCCTGCTTATGAGTTGAGAGTTCTCTAAATCCGTAACATACTTTCTTTGCTAAGCATCAGATCCTACAGTAGCCGCATGCAGTTTAGAACCCCGCATCTTGTCTACCGGTACGATGTTTTGAGGACTGTTTGCTTTCACCTTTCACGCAGGGGTGATTAGTTGTATTAATTAACGTAACGTTAAATGTACTTTCTTCTAGTTTGTTATTAAATTGTTTCTGCAATTTAATTCCGTTATCTATCTTTTCCTTGAAGCTTTAAGTCAACTTAATTGTGTGATCTTTTATATAGCCTGCTTGACTATCAGCAGTCTACAGTGCGTGCACCCTGTAACCGAGTCATAGGATACCTTGTTGTCCAGGCAGGACTCTTGACGGTTTAGGGTGGTTTGTTGCCTGGGTTTATAGATAAGGGTTGGATCTAGCGTTTTCCGTTGTTGCTTGTTGCCGCATACCTAGTCCAATAGAAAGAGCCCAGTGTTTATATATCCCAGGACGTAACAATTTCAACACCATCTTGTATTCCATGCGCTTTTAGTTTTAGCAGTAAACATTTGTGGGGAACTTTGTCAAAGGCCTTATGAAAATCAAGTTATATAATATCTACAGCTTTACTCTCATCATAGAGGTTGAGGATATCGTGGAAGAAGTCTAAGAGGTTTGTTAAGCAGGAACGTTTGTTACGAAAGCCGTGTTGAGTATCTTTAAGTATGTTATTTTCCTCTAAGTGATTTACGAGTCTGTCTATTATGAGTGTTTATAGCATTTTGCATACACCTGAGGTCAAGCTAATTTGACGATAGTTACTGGGTAGGGATTTACTGCCTTTTTTTTAATATCGGTGTTACGTTGGCAAACTTCAACTGATCAGGCATAGTTCCAGACTACAAGGATTTATTGAATAGCAATGTCAGTGGTTTGGAGAGCTCATCATTAGCTTCCTTTAGAACTGTAGGTGAGATTGTATCAGGTCCGTGCGATTTATTTACCTTGAGTTTATCTAAACATTCCAATACTTCTCTCTCTATAATAGTGATAGAGCTTAGAACATCAGAAATATCAATTTGAATCGGCGATGGTGTAGGGATATCACTGAGTTCTTCTGTTGTAAAAACTGATGAAAAGAAGGTATTGAGGGCATTACTCATTTGTACTTCGTCTTTGGTGTATTCTCCATTTTCATCAACTAACGGTCCAACAGTTGAAGTACCGTAACTACTTTTTTCTTTCTGATATAACTATAGAATTATTTCGGGCTTGTTTTACTTTGATTCGCAACATGTAACTCCAGGGTCTTTTTAGTTGGTTTAATTAACTTTTTGGCTTTGCGTCGTACTTCTACAAATTTCACCCGTTCTTCGTCATTTTGTTAGGATTTTAATCTATCATTAGCAAACTATTTAGCAAGCAAACAGTCTGAAATATTTGTATTCCACCATTTGAGCTAATCATTATTGCCTGTACGCCGTATTTTCGATGGTATGCAGTCTTGCACTACTTTTAGGTAAGTGTTTGTGAATACTTCCCAAGATGTATTTATGTTGTTATTGTTAATTAGAAAGCTCCAGTCAGTTTCTTTAAACATTGTTTTAAGTTTACGAAAGTTTTCTTTCTTGAAATTAGGGACTTTCTCAATGCTGCTATTTGGTTCGTTACTAGTAAACTTTAAACTGAAAGTTATCGTACGATGGTCGCTGTTCCTGAATTCATCACCGACATTCAAATTCTATATCAATTCTACTTTTGTTGAAAGTACAAGGTCAAGGACGTTATATCCTCGGGTTGGAGATCTAACAAATTGATATAGCGAACTCTCTTGCAAGTTTGCATACAGGTCTTGTCCAGAGTGTGAAGTAATACTATCTCCCCACTTGGTCACAGGTAAATTGAAGTCGCCAAAAAATATGGTACCGTGCGAGTTACTTACGTCTGCAATTTGCTCATAAATTTCTCTTGCGAGTTACTTACGTCTGCAATTTGCTCATAAATTTCTCTTGCGAGTTACTTACGTCTGCAATTTGCTCATAAATTTCTCGGTCAGTTTGTACTGATTGAGTTGGAGGTCTGTATATTATTGCAAGTATTATTTTTGAACCTTTATTATTCTTTATTAGCACAAAGGATGTGTCAACGTTCACAATTTGAGGTTTTGCCAAGAGAGTCGGGTTAATACTTTCTTTGATATAAAGTAAAACGCCACCTCCGTTTTTATTTATTTGTCTTTTCTCAAACATTACATAACCGGGAAGTCAATACTCTGCTAAAAAGTCTGTCTTCCGTATTGAGCCAAGGTTCTGTTATGCCAATAACATCGTCATTTTCTGTAAACACTAGTTCCTCTAACTCTGGCTTTGAAACTTCGTTGACTGCAGCTGCAAAGTCGTCCATACTGCCACCAGGGATACAGAAGCGCTTCCTGGTCCTGGGTGCCCTGGCGCAGAATTCGGTAAGTTGTCCATGAACCATGGAATCTCCTACGAGCCAAAAATGTTCTATTTATTCTTCTTTGTCTAAGTCCGCAAGAATCTGGTAACGATTCTGGTACGTGGTTTCGGTGATGATCTTCCTTGCGATGGGGCGAACGTTGTTTCTCACGATGCGGAAGCTGTCCTGAGGGAGAGTGGAGTCATTACTTGAATTTTCCTGACGTGGTGCTGAAGCCGGTACCGCTATATCAGGCGTAGGGCTATTGGAAGATGCTGCGGTAGTATAAATTGTTTCATTTGATGATACTCCTACATTGAGCGTTACAAATTCGTGGAGCGTTTCCAGCTTCTTGGTGAGGGCGTTAATCTTGACGTTACCTTCATCCAGTTTAGCTACCAAATCTTCTCGGAGCTTGCAGAATTGGCAGACATGAACCTCGGGACAGGCAAACATGGTAGGGCCAAACCTGCCGGAACAGATCGTGCAGGCGCAAGACATGGTGACAATAACAAGATTTCAAATCACTTCACTCACTTCAAGTCACTTCTAATCACTTGCCTCACTTCAGATTACTTTATTCACTTCACACACTTCAGATAACTGTATTCACTTCACTCATTTTAAATCACTTCACTTCAATTTTAATACAATTAAAGCCTGAACATTTTACATTTACATCAAGTCAATAATACACCTGGAATGAAAAGAAAAAAGACGCCACAAGATTTACTAGAAAGTACAAAAGTAAATGTGCATGGGAGGTTAAATTAACCTAGTGAGGAACTGGAAAAACAATAATAGTTAGTATATTCAGTGGTCGACACAACAAAATAATGGAATTGATAATATCCCTGACAAGAGTGTAATAAGCCTATTAATATGATGACAAGTATCTGAAATGCGCTTAAATAGGATATCAAAAAGTATCACAGTAACTAAATTATTCTAACCCAATATTAAAACTATCTTAACAAATTTCAGTGTGTGCGATATATGTAGTCAACCAACAGAAAAAGTTCAACTAGGTACAGTAATGGCTGGACTTTGATATATAAAATACAATGACGCCAGGCAAACTGCACACTAGGGTTCTTGAGGAGGAATATACACAATTGTACACGAGACATCAAACACATAACATATAACACCCTTGTTCGCCCAACACTGGAGTACCGTACTGCGCCGCAGTTTGGGATCCATACACACAATCTAATATTAACAGACTTGAAAAAATTAACACAAAGGCAGCCAGGTTCATCACACACAATTACACGCAAGCCCCAGGCATCACAACCGGTATCAAAAATCAAATAAACATGGAAACCCTTAACATACGAAGACTCAGGCACAGGCTTACAGTAGGCTAATGTATAAAATCACACAATTATATTGACATTAAAAAACATGATTACCTACACAACTCAAACACCCGCAACACTCGTAACACACACTCTCATAAGGACGACATATCACACTAATACTGACGTCTACAAACACTCATTCTTTCCACGAACCATACGGGATTGGAACAGTCTCCCAGAAGATACAATGAATAGCCCTACACTAGACACATTCAAACACAGAATAAACGTACATTTTGTCGACATCACACACACCATAAACCCTCCACTTAGCTCTCCCCATCCTATATCCTGACCCCCCCCCCCCATCCTCCACCCTAATACCCTTATATGTGTGATATGCGCAAGTCCAGCGCCCTACACATTATAAATCGAGATCGAGACAAGAAGAGGGTTAATTTGTTTATGCGTACACAGGTGGCGCTGGTGTCGGCGGCGGCGCTTTATTTGGCAAAGTTAATTTTGATTAACAAACGTTTATCAGTAAAAAATACAGGTACAATGTCATGCAAGATAACTACTGGGTGATTTACTAAGCACTTAACTACAGTGAGGGCAAAAATTGATACAGCAAGGGCTAGAACAATGTAATATGGAACAAGCAAATAGTTTGTTTACAATAATGCGTCGATCGTCACTACCCAGTACAAATGGAAACAATGGCAGTCTCTATAAAAAAACGTCTATCAGTCACAAAACAAAGCAGAATATCATGCAAAGCAACTACTGGGCGGTTTAACTAGCTTTTAGCTACAGTTCATGCAAACAAATAAAGGAATGAGCAACGTAATACCCAAAATATCGTCAAATTTCAAGCGGCGGGCGAAGGGATGTTGACACTTCCAGTTTAGCCGGCTGAACCTTAGTGGTGGTGGTGGTGGTGGAGATATGATGATGGTAGTATAGTGGTGGTGGTGGTGGTGGTGGTATGGTGGAGACATGACGATGGTAGTGTAATGGTGGTGGTGGAGATATGACGATGGTAGTGTAGTGGTGGTGGTAGTGTGGTGGAGATATGATGATGATTGTAGTGTGGTGGTGGAGATATGACGATGGTAGTATAGTGGTGGTGGCTTTCAGATGTTCTGGGAATATGGTGGGGAAGTGTTACAAGGAAGGGGTAATTAATGTTTTACGCAAAATAACCCACACATCTGATATGGGAAGGGAGAGAGCGTTACCATGGAAATGATTAGCACTGGAGTCGGATAGGAGGGGGAGTCTGTTAAAAAGGATAGAGAGAGAAAAGCCAAACCCTGAAATGTACCAGAAATGTTTAGAAAATGTAAGACCAATCTACATTTATGTCTCATTCAGGGGGAACCATGCATGTATTTATTAATATAAATGTTGTATTATGTATATTTTCAAGTGCGATTATATATAGTATGCATTGATAAGTGCAAATACATTTTTTTTATGAAAACAAAATTGTCATATACTGTATATACAGTATGTTTCTAAACTCTCAGTGAGGTTCAAACCGCCAACCGTCAGGACGATAGCCGACGCTTTAATCAACTACACCACTGAAGACTGCCGTGGTGTAGTTGATTAAAGCGTCGGCTATCGTCCTGACGGTCGGCGGTTCGAACCCCACTGAGAGATTAGAAACATTTAGTGGCTCACGTGTATTTGTGATATATACTCAATATATATATTGCATAAAGTATGATGTTAAATTGAAAATATAATTATTTCTGGTTTACCTAGTAGACAATAGATAAATATAAATATAAGTAGTATGGGTATTGGGATATTCTAGTCATAGTAAACCAATTTAGGGGGAGCAGTTTTATATTGATCGATTTATATTTTATATATTATTTATATAGATTCCTCCTTAGACCTCCATCAATCTTAAAAAAACATCCCCTGAGTCCTTTATGGGGGGAGTAATATTACCTTCGTGCTGCATTAGTAGACCTTGTGCTGGGTCTTCTGTCATGGGTGGTAATGGTACCTGACCTCTATGTAACTCAAAAGGGCCTATAGCCCTAGAGCAATCTGGCTTTAAATATCCACACTTATTTCCTGGTGGACTCTTCCTAAAGGATAGAAACGTCAGCCTGATTGCTTTCATTCATTACGAATTATAATTAGTTAAGGGCTCAAGATTATTGTCAAGTTCGCTGGCGCTCCCTACAATACAGTTGCTGTAAGTACCATGTTGCAGATCTTGTGCTGGATTCTGCTGCCCTTAGTGCATTATAATTATGTTGTACTTGACACATTTTACAAATAAAGCGTGCATTAGAAAAGTTTAACACCTAACGAGCGGCCTAGGCGGTAAATAATATGTAGCCACCAGCGGGGTATTTTTACCCAAAATAGGGCTGTTTACGTGATCATTTTCATGCCTAAATAAGACCCAGAGCGTAAAACAAGTATATATCCCTGAAAGGGCATAAACAGAGCTTTCCAATGACACCCCAACGATCCTTGTATGACCGCTAGTTCTCTTGCAACAATCGCGCAACACGAGTGCAAAAACCATGTAATTCGGTACTTTCCCTAAACAATTCACTGTGTAGCGAGGGTGGAGGAGGGTGGGATTCATGTCAGTTGATCCACCTCGGTGGTCTGGAGAAGTCATACGCTCGCTACTCTCCTGCCACCACTTGTCTCTCTCTCTCAGCAACATTACGTGCTGAAAATGCCACACGACTTATGTTGTGAGCCGCCACATAGTCCAAATTTCTTTCACTCGACATATGATGCGCGGCGCTAAAGAAGGGTTAACGAGCACTCGCTGTTGTAATTGCACACTAGCGTACAGTATACAGTATATCAGCTGCGTTGGGGAAGATCGAGAGGAGTGTGGTGGGAGTCACTTTGCATTGACCAACTATATTTAGAAGACAACGCTATGACATACATTTGCTACATAGGAGATATTCACGTAGCACATAAACAACATTAAATTACGCTAGGAGAAAGCAACGCGATGATGGTGTGCCACAGTCAAAGCGAACAAAAGGCAGATGGAGTGAATAAAGAATGGTATCTAGAACTTTGATTGATTAATTAAATTGATTGAAATCAGTATTTAGTTTGACAGTTACATTGTCTATTTATCTATCTATTGCCAGATGCCTTACTTCCCTTAATGAGGGTGGCTATACACAGAAGGCCCCCAAGCGGACCTATTCTCTGTAAGACGGAAAACCCGAGCCAGTTTATTGAAGGACTTACAGAATTGACCACTCAATTTAGGATCCGTCCGAATCCGAGGCCCTCTATGTATCTGGTTAGCACTATTTTTCTACAGTGGTGTTCGGCTAGTCCATCCACTAACCTGCCTTACACTTAGATAAGCAGTACGGTACGGATTTGTATCAGGTTTACTCCCGTAGACAGGTTGCCTACCAAGGCTGACGAGTCCCATCCACCCGGATCTTTATAAGGTTGTCTCCCCTAGATGGGTCCCCAACCAAGGCTAACGAGTCCCATCCACCCGGAAGTTACATTGTATCTTAATAAATAAAGGTCAATGTTTGTCAGTTACCCGACCTTTGTTACTAAACTCCTCCCACAGTTTTGGTGCCAGGTGGGAGTGTGGGGCACCGTTGGAAAGCCCAGGCTTTGGAAATGGTTTTAGGAGAGTTTAGTGGAAATCAGACACTTTTGTTTAATAACATTTTCGGCAGAACTTGTGTAGTATACGGGAGCGAAAAAAATGCTAAAAAAATGGCCGTTTGGGGCAGAAGGAGGCCTCCGATCGAAAAGGTGTATGGAACGAAAGTTGTTCGCAGCTCCCCAAAAATGGAGGTACGGATGAGGTCAGATCCAAAATCGGAGGTCATTTAGCGGCCGAAATCGAGGTCGCCGTTTAATGAGGCACAGGGAGGTCGAGGCCGGTGATTATGGTAGTAGTAGTATTGTACATAGGAGTACAAAGGAAATCAAGCAACAACAGATCTAGTGACCCTTCTAGGTTGCTTGTTCTCCAAAACACTGAGGATCAGTGTCCAAACAGTGTTTTAGAGTGGGTAAGGGAACATTGGAAAAGGAATTACTGCCCTGGAACTAATGTCCGTGGCAGGATTAGGAAGTTAGTAGAGGACAGATGGGTTAGTAACTGAGGGGGGGATAAAATAAAGTTATTCATTTACAAACGCAGTCAGTCGCGGGTTTGATAAGAGATATTTGTCTAGGCGGAGTTTAAATGAATCAACGGTGATGCAGTCTATAACGTTTCGGGGAAGCCCATTCCACAAGTTGACAACTCGATTGAAGAAGAAATTCTTAGATTCGTGCGAGTTAAAAGAATTACCAATAATTTTGCAACCGTTTCCCCGCGTGTAATTAGATTGGTCGATAGTGAAGTACTTACTACAGTTCATATTGTCGATGCCTTTGATGATTTTGAACACTTGAATTAAGTCACCTCTTAATCTGCGCTGGGTTAAAGGAAATAGATTTAATTCTCTAAGACGCTCTTCGTATGGTTTGTTCTTTAGGCTAGGTATCATTTTGGTAACTCTACATTGAACTCGTTCTAGCTTGTTTATATCTTTTTGGTAATAAGGGCACCAGGATTGAACGCAGTATTCCAGAAGAGGGCGGACTAAGGAATTGTAAAGGGTTAGGATAACTTCTTTGGATATGCTCAAATGACCTGCCTATAAAGCCAATTATTTTGTTTGCCTTCTTAACAACTTCTGAACATTGTTGACTCGGTTTTAGGTTACTCAATATTGTTACTCCCAGATCGGTTTCTCTGTTTACATTCTTAAGCTGAGTGCCATTCATCGAATAGTTTGCTTTCTCATTTAGGTATCCGACATGTAGTACTTTACATTTATCCGCATTGAAACTCATTTGCCAAATTTGGGCCCAACATGACAATTTATCTAGATTGTGTTATCGTCAACTTGTTCTTTTGAGAGTACGCTATTTGCAATTTTTGTATCGTCAGCAAATTTTGAGATTGTACAGGTGAGACCCTCATCTATGTCGTTGATGTAAATTAGAAAGATAATTGGTCCTAGTACCGATCCCTGGGGTACCCCGCTACTTACATTGGTCCATTTAGATGCCTTACCGTTTATAACTACTCTTTGCTTTCTGTTGCTGAGCCAATTTTCTATCCATTTCAACACACCGTCTTGTATTCCATGCGCTTTTAGTTTTAGCAGTAAACGTTTGTGGGGAACTTTGTCAAAGGCCTTTTGAAAATCAAGGTATATAATATCTACAGCTTTACTCTCATCGTAGAAGTTGAGGATATCGTGGAAGAAGTCTAAGAGGTTTGTTAAACAGGAACGTTTTTTACGAAAGCCGTGTTGAGTATCTTTAAGTATGTTATTTTCCTCTAAGTGATTTACGAGTCTGTCTCGTATGACCGTTTCTAGCATTTTACATACAACTGAGGTTAAGCTAATTGGACGATAGTTACTGGGTAGGGATTTGCTGCCTTTTTTTAATATCGGTGTTACGTTGGCTAGCTTCCACTGATCAGGCATAGTTCCAGACTGCAAGGATTTATTGAATAGTAATGTCAGTGGTTTGGAGAGCTCATCCTTAGCTTCCTTTAGAACTCTAGGCGATATTGTATCAGGTCCTGGCGTTTTATTTACCTTGAGTTTATCTAAACAATTCAATACTTCTCTCTCTGTAACGGTGATATTGCTTAGAACATCTGAATTATCAATCTGAATCGGCGATGGTGTAGGGATATCACTGAGGTCTTCTGTTGTAAAAACTGATGCAAAGAAGGTATTGAGGGCATTACTCATTTGTAGTTCGTCTTTGGTGTATTCTCCATTTTCATCGACTAACGGTCCAACAGTTGAAGTAACTACTTTTTTCTTTCTGATATAACTATAGAATTCTTTCGGGTTTGTTTTACTTTGATTCGCAATATGTAACTCTAAGGTCTTTTTACTTTGCTTAATTAACTTTTTGGCTTTGCGTCGTCGTAGCTATACAAATTTCACCCGTTCTTCGTCATTTTGTGAGGATTTTAATCTATCATTAGCAAATTTTTTAGCAAGCAGGTAGTTTGAAATATCTTTATTCCACCATTTGGGCTTATTATTATGGCCTGGACGCCGTATTTTCGATGGTATGCAGTCTTGCACTGCTTTTAGGTAAGTGGTTTCGAATAACTTCCAAGATGTATTTATGTCGTTATTGTTAATTAAAAAGCTCCAGTCAGTTTCTTTAAACATAGCTCTAAGTTTATGGAAGTTTGCTCTCTTGAAATTAGGGACTTTTTCGATGCTACTATTTGGTTCGTTACTAGTAAAGTTTAAAGTGAAAGTTATCGTACGATGGTCGCTGTTACTGAATTCATCACCAACATTCAAATTCTCTATCAATTCTTCTTTTGTTGCAAGTACAATGTCAAGAACGTTATTACCACGGGTCGGCGTTCGAACAAATTGATAAAGCGAACTCTCTTGCAAGTTCGTATACAAGTCATGTCCGGAGTGTGAAGTAAGAGTATCGGCCCACTTGGTCACAGGTAAATTAAAGTCGCCAAAAATTACGGTATCTTGTGAGTTACTTACATCTGCAATTTGTTCGTAAATTTCTCGGTCAGTTTGCACTGATTGAGCTGGAGGTCTGTATATTAACGCAAGTATTATTTTTGTACCTTTATTATTCTCTATTAGCACAAAAGATGTGTCGACGTTCACAATTTGAGGTTTTGACACGAGGGTCGGGTTAAGACTTTCTTTGATATAAAATAAAACGCCACCTCCATTTTTATTTATTCGGCTGTTCTCAAACATTACATAACCGGGAAGTGAATACTCTGCTAAAAAGTCTCTATCTTCTGTACTGAGCCAAGATTCTGTTATGCCAATCACATCATAATTTTCTGTAAACACTAGTTCCTCTAAATCTGAAAATTTATTGCGTATGCTACGAGCGTTTGCATAGAAAACCTTTAAAGTTGCCGTTTTAGAACTCACAGAACGTTCTTTCATCGAATTTTTGGTTCTGGTCGGATCTACATTTACATTCATGGCTGTCCTCGGTCCTCGGTCCTCGGTCGTTATCCCTGGCGGTTTTGAATTTGGGTCGTGTTGGTGGAGCTTTATCCAAATTCGCGGTTCTTGACGGATTAGTATTTAATTCCTTTGTAGGTTGCCGTCCTCGCTGTCTTTGGTCCTCCTTCCTGGTTGTCCTATGCTGAGTCGATTTCTTCTCCGAAAATCCTTCACCGCATCGTTGAGAAGACGCCCAAAATGTGCTGCTCCCACCTGGTTCAGATGAACTCCATCGTCCGAAAACAAATAGTCATCGTAGTAGAAATTGTCCCAGGTGTCGACGAATCCCACGTTCTCCTTCCTGCAGAGGTTTGCTAGACAACGATTTGTGCTGGTGGCTATGTTGTAAAATCGGCTCTCTACACCGAGCCGGGGGACGATTCCTGAGATGATGATCCTTGATGACTTCTCCTTAAACGACTTGATCAGCTTCTGGTACTTTAAAAGCAAATCTTCCGACCGGGTTCGCTGTACATCGTTGGATCCAACGTGGATGACGTACATTGTATTAGCAGGGGCCAGCTTTGATACTTCGTCAACTGCTGCAACTACGTCATCCACACCACCACCAGGGATACAAAAACGCTTCCTGGTCTTAGGTGCCCTGGCGCAAAAGTCTGTGAGCTGACCACGTATCATCGAGTCTCCCACGAGCCGGACTTCTTCTATTTCCTCTTCGTCATCTGAGTCTGTGAGTATCTGGCAACGGTTTTGACACTCGGTAACCGGTATGTGTTTCCTGGTCTTGGGGCAAACGTTGTTCCTCACAACACGGAAGTTGTCTTGAGGGGGAAGAGAGTCACTATTTGTATCTTGAGTATCGGAAACATCAGCTGAAGTGGCTACTGTAGGCGTTGAATTGTTGGCAGTTGACGTTGGGGCGTTGGTGGCTGCTGGAGTTGTGGTGACAATTGAAGTTTGTGGTACTCCAACGTTGAGTGTTACAAACTCTTGGAGTAATTCCAGCTTAATGGTGAGGACGTTGATCTTGTTGTAGGCTTCATCTAATTTCACTGTAAAATTCTCTCGTTGTTGGCAGAATGATTGTGGATTGCAGATGATTGTGGTAGTAGTGATTGATGATGGTGATTATGGTAGTAGAATTTAAACCCGGGCAACGCTAGGTATCCTCCTAGTTACCTTAATAAATAAAGGTCAATGTTTGTCTGTTTGTCAGTTACCCGACCTTTGTTACTAAACTCCTCCCACAGTTTTGGTGACAGGTGGGAGTGTGGGGCACCGATGGAAAGCCCAGGCTTTGGAGATGGTTTTAGGCGAGTTTAGTGGAAATCAGAGACACTTTTGTTTAATAAAATTTTCGGCAGAACTTATGTAGTATACGGGAGCGAAAAAAAATTGAAAAAAATTGCCGTTTGGGGCAGAAGGAGGCCTCCGATCGAAAAGGTGTATGGAACGAAAGTTGTTCGCAGCTCCCCAAAATGGGGGTAAAGATGAGGTCAGATCCAAAATCGGAGGGCATTTAGCGGCCGAAATCGAGGTCGCCGTTTAATGAGGCACAGGGAGGTCGAGGCCGGTGATTATGGTAGTAGTAGTATTGTGATGATTGTGGTAGTAGTGATTGATGATGGTGATTATGGTAGTAGAATTTAAACCCGGGCAACGCCGAGTATCCCTCCTAGTTACCTTAATAAATAAAGGTCAATGTTTGTCTGTTTGTCAGTTACCCGACCTTTGTTACTAAACTCCTCCCACAGTTTTGATGCCAGGTGGGAGTGTGGGGCACCGTTGGAAAGCCCAGGCTTTGGAGATGGTTTTAGGTGAGTTTAGTGGAAATCAGAGACACGTTTGTTTAATAACATTTTCGGCAGAACTTATGTAGTATACAGGAGCGAAAAAAATGCGAAAAAAATGGCCGTTTGGGGCAGAAGGAGGCCTCCGATCGAAAAGGTGTATGGAACGAAAGTTGTTTGCAGCTCCCCAAAATGGGGGTAAGGATGAGGTCAGATCCAAAATCGGAGGTCATTTAGCGCCCGAAATCGAGGTCGCCGTTTAATGAGGCACAGGGAGGTCGAGGCCGGTGATTATGGTAGTAGTATTGTGATGATTTTGGTAGTAGTGATTGATGATGGTGATTATGGTAGTAGAATTTAAACCCGGGCAACGCCGGGTACCCCTCCTAGTAAACAATAATAAACAAGTGTGCAGACAAAGCTCTTTGATGAATAGAGTTTATCTTTTAAGAACCCTTAGTTGAAAAAAATTACTGATTTACATACCGGTAGTAAATTATTTTATTATTAGCATTAATATTTACATACAATTATGGTGTACATATGATTATACTGTACAATTAAAATACATACACAAATTCACGCATCCACACAAATACGAACACACATACACGTACACATACATAATATAAAAGCATATTCAAGTATATATTAGTGGCGGATATACAATTTCAGTTGGGATGATTATGGGTAGACATTGTTTGGACATATCAAATTGCAGCATTAAAGAGGTGTAAACAGATTTAGATAACATACATGAAATTGCTTAATTAATACATACACAACCAAACGTCACTGGGTTAATTGCATTATTCGTCGTTTAATTCCTCGAATGTTTCATAATTATTGCCTTGAAAACCCCTTCTTTACTGGCACCGTCGTTTTAACTTTATCCTGGCTACTATTAGACGATTTTTTTGTTCAGTTTAAAAAGTGCCTCTAACAGTTAACAGGCTTCAAACTATCTCACTGAATCCTTTTTATTACCACAAATCCTTCTTAAGCTGCACAAAATCGTCTAAATATAGCTAGCATGAAGTTAAAAGGACGTCGCCGGTACAGAAGGTGTTAAGTAGGTCTTGTATATTTGATACATGTAATTGTTTTCATCGAGGTAGAATGATCGATATACTGTAGAATTATCGATATACTGTAAAATGATCTACTGTATATGCTGTTTATCCAGTTGGTGTCAATAACAGAAGGTGTTAAGTAGGTCTTGTTTATTTGCTACATGTATTTGTTTACATCGAGGTAGAATGATCGATATACTGTTTGGTACATGTATTTGTTTACATCGAGGTAGAATGATCGATATACTGTTTGGTACATGTATTTGTTTACATCGAGGTAGAATGATCGATATACTGTTTGGTACATGTATTTGTTTACATCGAGGTAGAATGATCGATATACTGTTTATCCAGTTGGTTGCTAAAATAGGATTATGCTCTGAGAGTGTCAATTAATAAATAATAATTAATAAATAATAATGTCAATAATAGAAAATATACCTTATCTGGCCGGAAAGATGAATTAATTCTCCATTTAAGGAGATATTTTCACTTAAGAGGTTTGTTTCTTGACCCTCTTCTCCCACATGTTTAGCCCCATTAGTTTTGAAATGTTAAGACGTTTGCCCCATTAGTTTGGGATTGTAAGACCTTTAGCACCATGCCTGTTGAATTTATGACCTTTCGTGCTATTTAGGCGTCGATTTTTTCCTAGTGAGCGATAGCGAGCCCGTAATTTAGGAAGAACCGGTCTTCGGCCGGGATATTTTTATAACGAAAAATGTACACATTTATCTCGAAGGGGGATCTTGCGGGTATTTTTTAAGCCAAACCGGGACATGTCGGTTTATATTTGTTGTCGCTACACACACATACACATACACACACACACACACCCACCCACCCACACACCCACACCCACACACACATCCACCCACCCACACACACACACACCCACCCACACAGTGTAGGAAGAACACACATACGTACACTGGAAACCTCCCCTTAATATTGCCTTGTTTTCTGACTGAATTTCTCCCCTACTTTATTAGATTTACTTTTATCAACGCGGCCCTCTCTGCCAGCCAGCCTCCCCTCCACAACCCAAAGATCCAATTTCCTGGTTCTGTTGGCAACATCACAGATAACTAACCAACTTCACACATCCTTCTTTTGGCATTTTTAAACCCGTCATTCCTTCACCTCTTGCTTTGTCAATGTAATATTTAATTGCCTGTCTGTATATTCTGTATATATATATATATTTTTTGGTATATATTCCAACTACTCCCTCTCGGGCATAGGCTGATAGCCTTTACACTCTACCGCTGAACACGGTGAGGCCCGTGAGGTGTTGATCCAGTCTAGGGAGTGAGACATTTTTTTTTTTTTTTTTTTGTGTTTAAAGAGACAATGAACGGAGGAAGGAAAAACACAGATAAAACAAAAAGGTCCATGTGCCTAAAGGCATCCTCCATTCATAAAATGTTTGTAACAACTGGATTTAAACTTTTGTAGATTGTAAGTTTGTGGAAAGCAACTCGAGGGAAGTGAATTCCAAAGAGTAGTAGTTCTAGGGATAAATGAATTTTGATAACCAGAAGTTCTGCATTGTGGAGGAGAAAGTGTAAATTCATGGGCGCTCTCAGCTGCCCTAGTTCTATGGGGAAAGATGTGGAGA
This sequence comes from Paralithodes platypus, assembly GCA_032716605.1. Taxonomy (NCBI): domain Eukaryota; kingdom Metazoa; phylum Arthropoda; class Malacostraca; order Decapoda; family Lithodidae; genus Paralithodes; species Paralithodes platypus. The sequence goes on from CM064566.1 coordinate 17,097,418, forward strand.
GGCGGCACAATTGAAGCAAGTTCCTCAGAACAATTGCTGTGAAAATATCTGTAGAATAATGCAAGGGATGCAACGTTTCTTCGTATGGATAATGTAGGAAGGTCCTGTGTGATTGCAGGGTTATTGATTAATCTAATAGCTTTATTTTGAATTTTGTCCAACTGCCTTAATGCAACCACTCCACTTCCACTCCACAGAGGTGAACAGTAATCCAACTGAGAACGCACATGACTTTTATATATTACGGCCAACTGCTTGTCAGTGAAGAATTCTCGAACTCTGTACAGGAGTCCCAGTTTTTTAGAGGCATTCTTAGCAATGCTTCTAACATAATGTGTCCAGCTCAAGTTAGTAGTTAATGTTACACCGAAAATGTCAATACTAGGGGAAGTGGGAATATTTACATCATTAACAAATATGTGGGAGTCAGTGAGATTCTGTCGGTTAGAAAATTGAATGTACTTGGTTTTCTGTGCATTAAAGGAAACTAGATTCTTTTGTCCCCATTCATTAATTCTAGAAAGGTCCTGGTTCAGAGAAATTGCAGTGTTTATTTTTGAATTTATAAGATCGGGTTGGGTGAAAGAATTGGTAAATGTGAAGGAACTGTGGAGTGTTGAGTCATCTGCGTAGGAATGTATTGGATTATGAGTGGTAGATATGAGATCATTGATATGAATGAGGAACAGAGTTGGGGCCAAAACTGATCCCTGGGGAACACCAGCATTTATTGAGGGAAATTGAGAATAAAGGCCATCTACCATTACACATATTTTTCTGTTATGAAGATAAGAAGAAATTAGTGGAACTAATGATGCAAGGCCGTAGTGTGACATCTTCGACAATAAGGATTGATGCCAGACTCTATCAAATGCCTTTGATATATCCAGTGCTATTGTATGTGTTTCACCATGTTGGTCTGTAGCTTGGTTGATTTGATGCGTAAGAAGGCAAAGAATGTCTGCAGTTGATCGACATCGTCTAAAACCATATTGCCTATCAATGATTAATTTATTATTCTCAAGATGCTTAATTATGTGATTATTTAATATAATTTCAAAGACTTTACCAAGACTGGAAGTTATAGCTATTGGTCTGTAGTTTGATGGATCTGAAAAGGCACCTTTTTTAGGAACTGGATGGATGTTTGCTTCTTTCCAGGGTACTGGGAAGCATGAGGTATGAGTACACAGACGGAAAAATGTTGCCAATACAGGAGCGAGCACCAAGGAGCAATTCTTAAGTACTATTGGAGGAATTTCATCTGGACCAGGAGCCTTATCTACTGAAAGATTCTGCAAAATAGTTTTGACATGTCTGGTGTGGATCTTAAGTGAGGGAATTTCAGGCGAATTAAAATTAAGTACAGGGACATCTTGATTTATTTCATCTAAGGTTGAGTTGGTGGAGAAAATATCCGCAAGAAGGTTAGCTTTACCTCGTGGGTCACTTACAAGATTGCCAGTCGGAGATTTTAATGGTGGAATGGATGAAGCAGTAGTGAAGTTGGATTTGAATGAGTTAAGAGTAGACCAAAATATTTTGTTATCATTTGGATTATTTAGAAGTTTATTTGCCTGTTTGTGGAGAAAGTTTGATTTCGTTAGGTTTAATACAGTTTTGGCATGATTTCTGATGTTTCTAAAGTAATTAAAGGCTTCATGTGTTTTTGATCTTGTGTATGCATTGTAGGCTATTGCTTTTTGTTCAGTTACTCTAGCACAATTATGGTCAAACCATTTAGGTGAATTAGATCTTGTACTGTACTTTTGATGAGGAATAAAAGTTTCATCCCAATTTTTACAAAAGCTTGTATGTGGCTCAAGGTGGAGTGTGCATCATTAGAAAAGAAAGAGGTCCAGGGAATATCAATAAAGAAACCTTGAAGACCCTCCCAGTCTGCCCTATCGTAATGCCATTTAGTCACCAAAACAGGTTCAGAGTGGGAAGGTGTGGTAGGTGATAGACAGGTGGCCTGTATCAGACAGTGATCAGAAGATCCAAGCGGGGACCTCACTGCAACATCATAATTTTCTGAATTGGTTGTTAAAAATAAGTCCAGTAGGTGGGAATTATGATTAGGATTATCTGGTACACGGGTGGGTAGGTTGACTAGTTGAGTGAGATTAAATGAGTCTGCAAATAGCTCACATTCAAGACCAGCATCATCAGTCCTGGCTGAATGAGTGAGCCATTCAACATTATGAACTAATGGACTAAGACTAATGCGAAGCACCTATGCTTCGCTCGAACCCAACTCCATCTCTGAAGCTGCTTCGCCTCTGCGCTTCACAGTCTCATTCCCCAGGCTCGGACCCTCACTCTTAGAACGCCACCTATTGACCAATTAACTCACTAGGCATTGCCCCCCTGTAGCATATTTTGAATATGGGAATATTCATACAGTGCTATTTAATCAGGGAACAATGAGGGTATTTTGTTTTGGCATTTCGGTGTGCTGTGGTAATGCACTGAAACTAGGTACAGCACAAATTCCATCCCAATAATATCTTCCCATTGACATATTGGGATTCGAACCCGGGTCCATTGGATTACCAGTCCAGTGGCAAGACCACTCTATCTATTTATTTAAAATGTTGACATATATTTAAGTGTTGAACAATATGATCACGATAATTAATAGGTAAAGAATGGGATAGCAATTTGGAAGCAAAGTTAATTTCGTACAAACATAAGTATCACTCTGAATTATGCAAAATATGGGTCCTA